>PVKU01000013.1:0-55490 GCA_004027475.1 Anoura caudifer | reverse complement strand
CTAAGCAGTGATAGCTGTGTGTGTGTGTCTGTGTGTATGTGTGTGTGGTGTGTTTGTGTGTGTGTTATCCTCCTGAACATTGTAGAGTCAGGCCCCCTACTGACAGGATCAGTCAATTACAGACGTGGGCGTTTCTACTGAGCCTTCCATTAGAATCTGGTAGGGACACAGGAATATGGAGTTTTGACAGTAGTCCTTTACACTTTCTGATGCCTGTGATCAATCCTTTCCACCCTTTGCACATCCGAGCCCTACCAAAAACGCCAACCCAAGACGTAGCTTATTTGATAATTGGTTTAAGTGAGTATTTCAGTCTTGCATCTGGTGTATCTTCCTAAGAAGTAACGCTTCCCAGGAATTAGTTTTCTTCTCAGAGAACTCTTTCACGGATTGTAGCATTGGAGGAAATAAGTCTACCTCTTCTCTCATCTTAATGCTATATTTAATCACGCCATTCCCAGTTATTAATAATTGTTACAATCAGCTGCTGTGAAAACTGCCTCTCCATCGTGGGTGCATTGAGGTTTGGGCAAAGGGTAGGTTATCAAGAAGCCAGACTCCACAGGTTGCAGTTATCGAGCAATAAACCACAGTATGGATTCCTTGGAGCTCACTCTAAGAACTCCAGAACACTTTTCCACTCTCTAGGGGGAAATTCTCAACTTGTCCTGAGACTCAACCCAGGCTAAAGTGTTTTGTTTTTTTAAAGGCAATAACCGCGGAGCAGTGTGGGGAGGAAATGTATCTACTTAAATGTGCCTTTTTGTGTGTGAAGGGTAATAGTTACAATCTTAAAAGTTCTCCCAGCCTGTGCTTTCCTAGGAATATATTAAAAAAAATAAATAAATAAGTGCCAACTCAGCGTGGCTGTGCTTGATTTTCCGATTGCCCGAAAATAGCGGCTGGGAGCCTGCCCTACCGCTGGGATCAGGGAAGGCTCCCCTCGGGCGCGCCCTGCTCCCTGGCGGAAGGGGAAGGGAACCCGGGAGGGCGCCACCGAGCCAGAGCTGCTATTTTGGGCCCAGCCGCGCGGGTGCGTCAATGCCTGAGCCCCTGCGTCACCGCCACCCCCACCCCTTTCCTTCTCCCCGGCTCTCCAAACTCTCACTTTTTCCCTTTCGTTCGCGTGGAATCGATTCTGCCCACGGGGCTCTGACGCTACCGAGCTCATTCTAATAAGCTATTCTTCACCCTCCTCCCCTAATCCCCCTACTCACACACCCTCATTCGCCACCACAAGTCCCCGCCACCCCCCACCCCGAGACACACACATTCACACAAGCACACACACTTCCTGGTTTACTCCCCCCCGCCCCCCTCCCCCCGAGCCCGCTGTGGCACAGCTGAGCTGCGGCGGCGGCGGCAGCAGAGGCAGCGGCAGTAGCAGCCGCGGCTGTAGCAACATCTGGGGAAAACTTAAGGTGGTCATGTAGGATTTCCCGAGGCTGTGGCGCTGGAAAGATTGCGGTTTCCCGGGGCAGTCTCAGGGCACCTGATGGCTTCGCCTCTCTGGCCGCTGGGAAGCAGGAGGCGGCAGGAGCGGGCAAAGGCAGGGGTGCAGATTAGAGCTGTGCAGCTCGGAAGCGTCGGTAGTGCCAAGGCGCTTTCGGCCCATACTGGTAACACGAGGATGGTGGGGGCGGGGAGTTGCCGAGGGGCCCCAGCTGCCTGGAAGCCAGTCTCGCGGAGGGAGGAGGGGCGGCTGCAACTTCCAGCCCCACGGGAGAAGCCCTCAGAGGCTCGGCCAGATCAGGCCGAGGGACTGGCAAGGGGGTTTGCTCCTGGGAGAATCGGCATTTCCTTTGCTAGAAAGCGCCTTGCGCCCTCAGGGTGGTGGTTGGATTGACTTGCCAAGCAGAGCTGGCGGAGACTCAGAGGGCCGCGGGGCCGAGGCACCCCCACAGCCTTACAGCACGCCGGGGCCCCTGTTCTGGGACGGCTGAACGCGCACCCTTGAGGCTTAGCGGAACTGCTGTACCACCTACTCCTCGGGTTTTGTCTTTCCTTCTGGGCTCTTACATGGAGGCTGTGAGAGCTCTTGTGCTTCGGAAGAGGGTCAATATATTTCCCTAAAATTCGTGGAAGGTTAGGAGTTGATCGGCACCGAGGAATGTTGAAAGTACTAGAGTTAGCAAATGGTGAAATTAAAGCATCTTTCTGCAGAAGGCGCACCTGTTGCCTGCACCCGCTGCCTTGTCTGTGAAAGGAAAGTGGCCTCACTCTGACTTTGGGGGTTCCCCAAAGGCTGGGTCTCTCTTTCTCCCTCTACTCTCTTCCCCACGCACCACGTCCTCTATTGCACGTGAGCATTGCAAGGAAAGAAGGAAACAGTAATTAGCCCCTTCCATCTCAGACTCCGAGAGAGACGGGGGGCGGGGTGGGGGGAGAATATGAATATGCCAGAGGAGGAGGTGGAGGCCTGGGACAGGAAAAGGGATAAGAGGGGGGATACACCGCGCTAGGGAAATCCCACTCCAATTGCCTAAGCGCTCGGAGCGTCTCGTGTCAAGGGACATCAGTACTCTCTTCCGCTAACGGGGGTGACGATTGTGGGTGGGTGAGGTTAGGGAGCTGCCAGGCACACCCCATCCTTACGGTTCCAGGTGCTGGCTACCTGGCCCACACGAGGGTTCCTTTCCGCCCAGGCTTTTGTTGCACCCTCCCCCATGTGTGAGGAGCTAGGCAGCAGCTGTGGCGCGAGGTTTGGGGGAGGTGGGTGAGATGTCGCTCTGTGGGCGACACAGACCACGGGCTGCACGGACCAGAGTGGAGAGGTCACACCTCTTTCGGAAAAAAAAAAAAAAAAAAGAAAAAAGAAAAAAGAACAACCCAAACTGGCTACCAAGGTGAACCCAGAATGGTTCCCACCTTAAAATCGGCCCTGCTCGTGACGTCAGGTCGGAAATATACCAAAGCGAGCGCGGGCCAGGAGTCCGGGGAGCGCGGCGGCGCGGCGATTGGGCGACGGGCCTCTGACGCGCGCTGACGCGCGGAGACTTTAGGTGCATGTTGGCAGCGGCAGCGCGAGCCACATAAACAAAGGCACATTGGCCGCCAGGGCCAGTCCTCCAGGAGGCTCGCGCAAAGCTCCGCTGTCCTGCTCGCCAGTCCAGCCGGCTGCCTTCCCCTGCTCCCTCCCCGCTCTCGGCGTCTCCGCACCCTTCGCCCCTCTCGCCCACCCGCCCCGACCTTGTGCCCGGACTCCCAGAGGCAACTACACTTCGGCAGAGTTGAATGAATGAAGAGACAAGTGGAGAACTCCTAAATGAGTAGGTGACGCCCGTGCAGCTCGCGTTTTTTAATCCTTCTTTCTTCTTTTGCACGTCACTTCTTTCCACATCTGTGGTACAGGTTCTCTGGAATTGGGCATCGGAGGCGCGAAACGCGAGTGGGGCCAGAGGATGGGGAGGAGGTGTCGCGCACTTACGGAGGGCATTTGTCCGAACACCAGCTTTGGCACTAGCGGGGAGTTGGCTCCCAACAGAGATTTCCAGGCTTCTCATTGGTAGGCATGAAGGGAGACTTGCATAGTTTGGGGAGCCTACGGACTTGTCCGCGGAAATAAATGTGCGCAAAGTTTTTGCTCTTAGTGCGGAATTGGTTGTCATCTTTAGACACGGAGACTCCAAATCCTGTGTATTCGAGGGGCCTGGACGCTGCCCACAAAGTGACAGGGAGAGAGAAAGTGCTTCAGTTTATGTGTTGCTTGGGAACTGTGTCACCGCGGCTGGCCAGTGTGCCAGTGTTTCCTGGGTATTGTTGAGTAAGGGAAGGGAAGGGGGTGGGGTGGGGTGGGGTAGAGTGTCCTGTTACTAAGTTGACTGAAATGTCTGGGTTTGATATATGCCGAGCTTGTGTATGCAAGTGTGTCAGAGACAAACAGAGAGAATATGTAAAGAGTACAGTTACAAAGCTGTGAAGTAACCATGGGGGTAATAACCAGCACAGGCACTTCTCTCAAGGCTGTGAGGGTCAAGAGACTCCTTTCTTTCTACCTTTTTCTCTCTTTTCTTTTTTTAAGTTAACCTCTCTCCATTAATGAAGCAAGATCCTTAAAGGGGAGGGGCACAAAGAGAACAGAAGGAGTGGGTGTTTGGCTTTCTTTTTCATTAGTAATAAGATTGTCTATGGTGTAGAATGTCTTCCAAGTAGGAACATTTGAAAATTACTAGGATACAAGAATACCTTGCTCCAGCAAGTGGGCAGATTGTGGCAGGCTGTATAGGGAAGGTGTTCAGCTTCCTATGTTGGGAATCACTCCTAACGTTGGTGTCAATACAGATAAGCAGCATTGCCCTCTCTCTGCAGTGGACCTAAAAATGCTTCTAAGATGCCCCTCTTTCCACTCCTGGGCCATTAAAAATGTTGAAAGATAAGTTTCTTGGAAAAGTGAATGCCAGTTCACCTGTTTCCACAATCCCAGTGCTCTGTCAAATGCACGTTCATATTGACTTCAGGGTTGCCCAGGCCTTTCTAACATAATGTATCTCAAAGGGGTGGAGGGAGAAGCTTCCTAATTTTATATTCTTGACTTCTACTTTCTTCTTCCCTCCCAAAAGAAAATCCAATTTCACCGTGGGGGGCGGGGGTGGAACAGAGAAGGTTCTAATGCTGTATTTTATGAACCTCTAGTTTTTTCTTTTGGGGTCTGAATTAAACTCAAATGGAATGACACTCCCCTCCACCCCCCCCCACACCCTAGCAAAGGGTCCAATTTATTACATCATAAGCGTTAAACAAGTACATGGAATACCGTTGCTTCTTCAGAACCCTCTCTCTGCAAGGATTTACACAGTGCAATGGGTAGCATGTTCTGTTGTTTCCAGCCATCTCTTTTACATATTTATGTTAACTGCTAGGTTTGATGAAGGCTGCACACAATTTCCAATGAAACAATCATGGAGGGCATAGAAAGGCCTGCCTGGTGAGTCTACAGATGCCTGTCTGAATCTGTCCAGAATGTCACCCTGAAGCTTTCTGTGTCTGTTTTCAGGGAGGAGATCTGACAGGCTGGACTCCCCATTGCTTTTCTAAAATCTTGGAAACTTTAGCCTTCATTGAATTACGACACTGTCCACCTTTAATTCTCTTGAAAACGCCTGTAACTCGGCCGAAGGTTAGTGCAACTTGATTTCTCCGTCGCCCCCCTCCCCCCCTCCACTTCCCTAAACATCAAGACAAGGGGGCAATGCGATCTTCCTCATTCCTCAGCAAACCCTGTAACTTTAGGTTTTCCAACCCTTCACCTTCGGGAACAACTTTCTCATTGTGCAGGTCAATTTCATTTCTCGAATGAGTTTGCTGACCCTGAGCTTCAGAGGAAAAGGCTCATTTGAGCAGGATTGTCCATGAAAGGGGGTTGATGGGGGGCGTTTGGAAATAGCTGGTCTTTCTAGCTCTGGGTCTTTATTTGACCAGCCTTTCCACACCCTGCACAGTTTTGCCCTCTAAGCATTCACGCTCTCCACCTTTCCCCTCGCGCCCCTACACCTCTCTGACTGCCGCGGGCTGCCGGTGTAGCTCCAGGTGTACCCGAGCCCGGGAGAAAGTGTTCAGTTGCCCAGGCTGAGTGTGTATTATTACCCTGTTTCATTTCCAGCCATGCCTTGTGTTCAGGCGCAGTATGGGTCCTCGCCTCAAGGAGCCAGCCCCGCTTCTCAGAGCTACAGTTACCACTCTTCGGGAGAATACAGCTCCGATTTCTTAACTCCAGAGTTTGTCAAGTTTAGCATGGACCTCACCAACACTGAAATCACTGCCACCACTTCTCTCCCCAGCTTCAGTACCTTTATGGACAACTACAGCACAGGCTACGACGTCAAGCCACCTTGCTTGTACCAAATGCCCCTGTCCGGACAGCAGTCTTCCATTAAAGTAGAAGACATTCAGATGCACAACTACCAGCAACACAGCCACCTGCCCCCCCAGTCCGAGGAGATGATGCCGCACTCCGGGTCGGTTTACTACAAGCCCTCCTCGCCCCCAACGTCCACCACCCCGGGCTTCCAGGTTCAGCACAGCCCCATGTGGGATGACCCAGGCTCCCTCCACAACTTCCACCAGAACTACGTGGCCACCACTCACATGATCGAACAGAGGAAAACGCCTGTCTCCCGCCTCTCCCTCTTCTCCTTTAAGCAGTCGCCCCCCGGTACCCCTGTCTCTAGCTGCCAGATGCGCTTCGACGGGCCCCTGCACGTCCCCATGAACCCGGAGCCGGCGGGCAGCCACCACGTTGTGGACGGGCAGACCTTTGCTGTGCCCAACCCCATCCGGAAGCCCGCGTCCATGGGCTTCCCGGGCCTGCAGATCGGCCACGCGTCACAGCTGCTCGATACGCAGGTGCCCTCGCCGCCGTCGCGGGGCTCCCCCTCCAACGAGGGACTGTGCGCAGTCTGCGGCGACAACGCGGCCTGCCAGCACTACGGCGTGCGCACCTGTGAGGGCTGCAAAGGTTTCTTTAAGGTGAGCAAGGCCGGGGGCGGAGGAGGCAGGTAGGGGCCCCCTAGGGCCGGGAGCCTGGGCATGCGGTCTCGACCTCGGTGCAGGCAGCTCAGGCCCAGCTAGTCCCGGAAGGTTCTACTCTCAGGGTCCGGAGAGGCTGCGGTGGGAGCAGCCGGGTGCCTGAGAAAAGGAAGTGGGGAGACCGGGAGACCCGGGGTCGCATCCCCTGCACGAAGCCACCCGGCAGGCCCCCACCCCAAGTTGCTGGAGCGGGAGTTGGAAGAGGGTCATTTGCATGTGCTCGGAGCTGTCTTCTCTGTTCAGATTGAAATTGGTTAGGACAGAGAACCGTGTCTGAGCTAACCAAGTGGAACAGAATTCCCTATGGTCAAATTAAGTGATCTCTTTATTTCGCCATCCTGATTGAATAATCTTATCATTTTAAATAGAGAAGGTCTCCAAGGAATGTAAATAATATGAATGCCCACGGATTTGTATTTACTGAACCTCTCCTTCTCCTTCTCTTGGCATATAAAACACAGCAAGGAGAGGCAAGGTTAGCTCAAATGTTAACGCTATCAATTTTCTTCTGTAACATGCCCTGGGGGAGGAAAAAGAAAAGAAACAGAAAGGAAAAAGAAAAAAATAAAAAGGAGTTACGTATATGTGTTTGTTTGGGGAAGGTAGTGTAGACCCCAGCCGTTCAGAAATTGTCTCTGGATTCCCTCTGTTGCTGGTTTTCAAGAGAAAAATAATTTTCGGTCTCTATTGTCTTTTTTTTTTTTTTTTTTTGCAGCGCACGGTGCAAAAAAACGCGAAATACGTTTGTTTAGCAAATAAAAACTGCCCAGTGGACAAG
This sequence comes from Anoura caudifer, assembly GCA_004027475.1. NCBI lineage: Eukaryota > Metazoa > Chordata > Mammalia > Chiroptera > Phyllostomidae > Anoura > Anoura caudifer. Next base: position 48,187 of record PVKU01000013.1, on the reverse strand, counting down.
CGGCGCCGCAATCGCTGTCAGTACTGCCGATTTCAGAAGTGCCTGGCTGTTGGGATGGTCAAAGAAGGTAGGTCCGGGCCAGTGGCCGACTCCGCCGTCTGTGCTCTTGGGAAACCGCCGTCCCTACCCCAACCCGGCTCCTTGCTGTCAGAGCCTGGGGTCTCCTGGCCCCCCACCCGCGTCTGGCCTCCATGAATCCGCAGCTTCCCCAGCCTGTCCTGGAGGAAGCCGCCAGGCCATTCTCCTTTTAACCATATGATTCATTTGGAAGAGGACATAAAACAACCCAGCACTTTTTTTTTTTTTTCTTTACAAGCAGTGGGGCTTCTGCCGCCCGGCCGGTGTTCCGCGGCTGTGGCCTTCCCCCGGGAGGGGCCGAGGGAGGGGCCGAGGAGGCAGCTGGGTCCTACTTGGCGGGTCCGCACTAACCCGGCTTTTTCTTTGCAGTGGTTCGAACGGACAGTTTAAAAGGTCGGAGAGGTCGTTTACCCTCGAAACCGAAGAGTCCACAGGATCCCTCTCCCCCCTCGCCCCCGGTGAGTCTGATCAGTGCCCTCGTCAGGGCCCATGTCGACTCCAACCCGGCTATGACCAGCCTGGACTATTCCAGGGTAAGAAGCTGGTGGGGGGTATCATGTGGACAAACCGACAGATGGGCAGGAACCCCTCCCCACTCCCATCACAAACCCCAGACTCTAGAGATTAAAGGAGGCAAGCAAGGCTGTGGCGTCACAGTTCTGGGCAGAGCCACAGAAAAGTGTAGACTTGAAGATCTTGCAAAGGAGGGAAGAAAAGTTAGGCCACGGTGGTCAAATCTCTTCCAGCCCCTTTCTCATTACCATGGTACACACATAGTCACATATTAATGCCTCTGATGCCAACACCAGAGGCAGTGTGAAAACCCCCATTGGATTTTATTCCCAGTTTTCCAGAGGTGCTTTAATCCTCATCCTCTCTGGCACCATCAGGGTGGGGAATGCCTGCTTGGGGGTCCAGAAAAGGAAAGAGAGAGGGTCTAAGGAGTGGCAGTGCGGTGGAGGATCAGGAGGTCAGAGTCCTCTTTTACCCCAGCTGTGAGGAACATGTGGGCTTTAATTGGAGGAAGTATGTCGGGCAAACCTAGAAGTCACTGCAATTTTATTAAGATTTGCAAAGGGCGTCTCTGCTCAAGACCCACTCTGGGACTGGCATGAATACTAACGTGTCAATTGTTTTGTGGAGATAAGAGTGAACGTTTCCCAGGGCTGGATGGCAGGCACTGTATTTAGTCTGTATGGAAATGGTAATTTACATATTTAAAGCAGCGACCTCATAGCACCATCCCTAATTGAATTAATTGCCCTGGAACATCTAATTTCCTTACTGGTCAGAGAGAGGTTTAATTGTTATAAAAACCTGACTCCACTACTAGAAACGGGGTTAGCAATTTCACGGGTTATATATTTTAGAGAACCTCATTAAATGCTTTTTAAAATGAAATTCCAGTTCCAGGCGAACCCTGACTATCAGATGAGTGGAGATGACACCCAGCATATCCAACAATTCTATGATCTCCTGACTGGCTCCATGGAGATCATCAGGGGCTGGGCCGAGAAGATCCCGGGCTTTGCTGACCTGCCCAAAGCCGACCAGGACCTGCTTTTTGAGTCGGCTTTCCTAGAACTGTTTGTGCTGCGATTAGCATACAGGTAACCGAGGCGGCTGGGGGAGAAGGAAGAAAGCAATCCAGACAAGAGAAGAGAGGAGAAAGGAAATAAAAGGAGGGAAAGAGAAAAGGACAGACTAGGGAAAAGGAGGGAAAGGACAGTAGAAAAAGATAGAGAAGGGAAGGAGTGAGCCCAGAAGTCTTGGACAAATGGCGTGGAAGTGGGATAGGGGGCGTTCTTGATTGTTATGATATTGAACCCTTTCAAGGTCCACTGGTCTACATTTTATTAACTCTTCGGTAATTAGGTGCCTCTTAAATCCCTCATTTATTGCTCTTCAAGTAATTAGTTGTTTAGCTTTTCTCTCTCTCTTTTTCTCCCCTCTCTTTCTTTGGTATTAATTGCAGGTCCAACCCAGTGGAGGGTAAACTCATCTTTTGCAATGGGGTGGTCTTGCACAGGTTGCAATGTGTTCGTGGCTTTGGGGAATGGATTGATTCCATTGTTGAATTCTCCTCCAACTTGCAGAATATGAACATCGACATTTCTGCCTTCTCCTGCATTGCTGCCCTGGCTATGGTTACAGGTCAGTAGAACAGGCTCAAGGCACTTCTCCAGAACTGCCCAGTGGGACTTGTCCTGGTTTCCCCTTGCCATGGATTCTACCCTGGTGTTGCCAGCTAGCTAACCACTTTGTGCATTCCTTTTTTGTTTTTGATTGTGTTTTCTGCAGAGAGACACGGGCTCAAGGAACCCAAGAGGGTGGAAGAACTGCAAAACAAGATTGTAAATTGTCTCAAAGACCACGTGACTTTCAATAATGGGGGGTTAAACCGCCCCAACTATTTGTCCAAACTGTTGGGGAAGCTTCCAGAACTCCGTACCCTTTGTACACAGGGGCTACAGCGCATTTTCTACCTGAAACTGGAAGACTTGGTACCACCACCAGCAATAATTGACAAACTTTTTCTGGACACTTTACCTTTCTAGACCTACTCCCATGCACTTCAAAGGAACTGGAAAGAAAACCTAAAACTGTCCAGAGGGGGCAAGTCACAAGGGCAGAGATATCCCCTGAGCTGTCTCAGCTCTTGCCAGCCCCTACCCCTTCCATTAACCCCCCAGCCCCTTAATCCCTAAAGGAAAACAAAAAAACAAAAACTGTTGCTATTTCCTAACCTGCAGGCAGAACCTGAAAGGGCATTTTGGCTCGGGGCATCCTGGATTTAGGACATGGACTACACACAAAACAGTGGTATAAACTTTTTTATTATCAGTTTAAAAAGCAGTTTAATGTTCAGAAGAAAGATTCCTAATGTATGATGGGAAACGTTTGGCCACATGTGGTTGTTGCAGTTAAGACAAATGTAATACACACACATACACACACACACACACACACACACACACACACACACACCCCATAAGGGGACCCACAAGTATTGCCCTTTAAAAGACTTTAAAATTTTCTGCTGTAAAGAAAGCTGTAATATATAGTAAAACTAAATGTTGCGTGGGTGGCATGATTTGAAGAAGGCAAAGGCTTGTAAATTTATCCAAATGCAGTTTGGCTTTTTAAATTATTTTGTGCCTATTTATGAATACATATTACAAATTCTAAAAGTTAAGTGTGTTTGCAAAAAAAAAAAATAATAACTACACAAAAAGGGACCAGCATGTTGATTCTAGGTTGAAAATGTTATAGGCACTTGCTACTTCAGTAATGTCTATATTATATAAATAGTATTTCAGACACTATGTAGTCTGTTAGATTTTATAAAGATTGGTAGTTATCTGAGCTTAAACATTTTCTCAAATGTAAAATAGGTGGGCACAAGTATTACACATCTGAAAATCCTGACAAAGGGGACACATAGTGTTTGTAACACCGTTCAACATTCCTTGTTTGTAAGTGTTGTATGTACCGTTGATGTTGATAAAAGAAAGTTTATATCTTGATTATTTTGTTGTCTAAAGCTAAACAAAACTTGCATGCAGCAGCTTTTGACTGTTTCCAGAGTGCTTATAATATACATAACTCCCTGGAAATTACTGAGCACTTTGAAATTTTTTGTTTTTTTTTAAATGTCTAAAATTGTCAGTTAATATATTATTTTATGTTTGAGTAAGAATTTTAATATTGCCATATTCTGTAGTATTTTTCTTTGTATATTTCCAGTATGGCACATGATATGAGTCACTGCCTTTTTTTCTATGGTGTATGACAGTTAGACACACTGATTTTTTTTCTGATAAATTCTTTCGTTGAGAAAGACAATTTTAATGTTTACAACAATAAACTATGTAAATGAACAGAATTTTGTCTTCTTTCTGGGTGAGAGAAAAAAAGCAACATACATTAGACAGAATTGATTGATTTGGGATAGGTCACTTATTTAACATCTGAGTTTCAAACTGCCAACCCAGCTCTATGCTGACAAAAGGAACTGGGTAATTGAACTAATTTCCAGAGAATTCAGTACAATATTTTTCTTTAACCAGAATTTTCCATTGTGGCAACCTACATTGATCAGAAGCAATTAGGACTATCTCAGCTTTTCTGTTAACTTTGCTATAGCTTTCAGAAGAGAGTTCAGGACACCAAACAGCTTTTGAACTTCTGCAAGTCCAAAGTCTTGTCAAATTTTCATTTTACACAATGTTGAAGAGGTATCTTTTTAAGACTTAGGAAGTCAACATAGATGTGAAGTGTGTTGTACTTAATCTGGAACTTTTCTAATTCCTCTACTTAATACTGTTGTAAAGATTCTGGTTGGAAGGACCAGCATTTTGGACCCTTTGGGCCTTGGGTCAGTGGTCTTTGGTATAGAGCTCAACTCTGTAGAGGCATTTCTTGCATTTTTTTTTCTTCTTCGGTGGATAGTGATGAGATTGATCACAGTTTTAGAATAATATTTCACATTAAAAGTTTCTTAAATAAATAATAAAATATCCCTGCGTCAGGTGCCCTGTGTGGTGTAAGCCAGTTATACCACAGCCTTAGGATTTCACCCCAAATCAACTTTTAGCAAGAAAGCAATGCTGTTTATCTACTTACAGTCTGGGCTGCCGCTGGGCATCCTGGCCCTAGGGCAGTGGAGGTCCACTGAGTTTCACCTCAGGACAGCTGTGAATTCATAGGGCACAGAACATGGGGGCAGCCTTCTTCACTGATCCTGGTGGATTGCAGATCTCCTTCGGGTCCCTGAAATTTACAGAGTGTTACTGTTTCTAAAAAACAAACTTAGAACAGGAAATTGCCATGGAAGTCCTCTGGTTACTTTTATTTTGAGCACCTCTTCTTAAAAAGATGCGTTTTGAGGGTGGGTTAAAGAGAGAAAGCAGTTCTCCCAGTAACTTAGATTGTTTTTACGAGGTGGGTTTCTCTGCAGGTAACTTTGAGGAGCAGAAGTGGGTGGCCATGTAAGAGATTGAATAGTAAGTGAAATGTTCAGTTGCCTGCCTTTGTTGAAAAGATGAGGCTTGCCTTTTTTATTTTCACAACTTCAGCCCAAACAAAGCCGAACACTAATAAGCAGAAAAGAAAGAGAAAGCTCTTTAGAAATAGTAGAAGTCTGTAGAGCCGTCAGCGCTCATCTCCCAGGTGTCTGCAGCCTGAGACAATTACATTCCGACTCAGAATCCCATAGTGTTGAACCAGAAACTACTCTGTTGCCGGTTTTCCCTTAAGGAAGAGGCTGCGCGTCACCCGAGGCAAATGGGGTGTTAGGCAGCGAGCATCCCCCCAGAGAATTTGAGGTGAAAGGAAGGAGGGATGACCTTCTCCCACGGCCGCGTGCACACTGCATGCGCAGCCTCCGCGTATCTTCAATTGTAATACCTGAGTTGCAAAGTGGCTAGTGCTTTTCTGCTTCATAGTTATCTAGTCTCTTTCCAACTCCAGGCTGTGCATCCGGGTTGTGAAGGGAAAGAGCCTCGCATGCATCTATCTCCCTGGGATTTTTTTGAGATCGGCGCAGCTGAGGACTTTTCCTGTCTGTCCTAGTCTTTCTAGGAGTAAAATGCAGGAAAAACAACAGACGCTGCATTGCAAAAGCTAGATATTGCATGGAAGTTCTTTAGAAAGAGATTAAAACTTTCTAATAGGGGCTTAATTTCTCACTCCTCTTCCCACATCCTCTTTAAGAATGTCAGTTATTGTATATCGTCCTGGTTATGAAAGTACATAGTCATTGTTCCGAAGACTTGACCATACATTTTCCAGCTTAGCGAGAAGGTCTAATTTTAAGTTTTCGCGGTGCCCTAGACCCACTTTGTGTAGTTGCTTAGAAGGCCCTGACTTTACGGAGAAATGCTCTTAATGCAAAGGACAGGTGAGCTGCGCTACAGCCTGCTGCTTGCGGAACTCCGCTTCTCCTTGCTCCCAGCGACCGCCGCCCTCTCGCTAGGTGTGCAGGCCGTCCTCCGTCCTCGCTCTGGCCTTCCGCTTGGTCCTGATGCAAACAAGAGAGAGACCCCGGGCTTAAGGAGCAGATAGCACCCTGCAGTGGCAGCGGCACCCAACGACCTTATCTCGCGTATTTCTTTTAGTGCTTGACTCCATCCCTAGAGAGTTTGAGTGTCTTCTACACTAAAAATACCTATCCTAAATCTTATGGGACACTGGTGTGCAGAGTGCCAGGAGCCCGACAAACTGCAGAATGTCACTTGTGGGTTCAATTTCACTTTGCCTTGAGACAGTGCTTCTACACAAATATTCAATTATCTAGTTATTTTAAACCTAGGCACCACCCGTGAATATTTCCAAGATACAAACAGGTCTGTGAGGGAAAAGTTTGATTTCATTGTCATATTTTGATTACAGTTTTCCGGTACAGGGTCCATATTCATCCCGCCAGGTCCTATGCAGGGTGGCGACACTACAGCGCTTCTAGACATCGTTCGTGTTGCGCATCTCCGCGCCACCAGCATCCTGCCTACCACCGCACACACGTCCGTTTCCCTTTCTATCCGCGGCGCGGCAGCGCAGAGGTGGCTTCGGAGAGTAAGGATTGGGGGTCTCCCGGACTGGCCTCGTCTCTCTCACTGGGGGACGCCTATCTCCAGTCCCTGTGTGCCTGCAGCCACCTAAAAAATGAAGGAGGATTCTCTGAAGGCGGGGAGGAAAAGAGGTTGTCTAGTCCTGCGGATTTAAAAAACTTTTTTTTTAGTATTATTTTGACAATTGAACAGAGTTCTGGGAGTATCTCTGAGACATCCTCCTCCGAAAGGGTTTTTAAGGCTTTATTTTTTTTGCCCCTAACCTGCCCCCACAATCCAAGAACAGGAACTGTTGCTTCCTGGGCGCACCTGGGAATTTCTCAGCAATCCAACCTTTCCCGGCATCCATCGAGCCGGCACTTGACTTAATTTTACAGTTGCACAGAAAACGGATGGGATTGGGGTGTCGTCTATCCTTTCTCGCCATCGGTCTCAGCCACGGCTAAAAAGTGCACCCCGCTGCATCAGTGTGAGGGAAAGGATGTGCTTAGATCCCGGCGTCTGACAGAAGTCAAAGCAGAAATATCCCACAGATGCATTTTTGGGGGATTTATGTTTCCCATGGCTGATTTTACTGGTAAAGCAAGACATGAATTTCAAAGAGTACCAACATTTTTAAAAAAGGAATCCACATGCAAAATCCGATTTCACTTGTACTTTTTAATTGTTTTAGAAACCCCAAGTTGGATACTATACATAAACATTTAGAATGGCGAAACTGTCATTTAAAGTCATTTTTCCTTAGTGTGTTTCCTGAGCACAGCTGGAAACGACCGCTGGGGTCCGCAAAGTGTTCTCTTCGACCTTGACATTGCGTTTCCTTAGGGAAAGTCCCGCTTGTGTCTGAGGGCGCTTCCAGAAGCGGTCCAGCTTCCGGAGCTGGCACGGAGGGCCCCCACCCCAAGCCGGGAGCAGAAGGAGAGACGCACGCCTAGTCCCAAACCCCCGACGAGAGCTTCGGGCCCAACAGACCGTGGGGGCAAACTCCGGAGAGCGGGGCTCTAAGCTCTTTCACCTAAGTCCCACGCCTTATCACCAGTGCCCCCACCTTCCCTGCCGGGTCTGATTTTTGAGGTCCCAAGATCACTCACTGGAGAGGACGTGTGTCCATTTGCGGGTTGGCTGGGAGCGAAAATGGAGGCGCAAGCGCTCCGGCTCTGTCTACTGCGTTTTGGGGACTTAGAATTTGACTCTGCAGATTGCACCAGGATACTTTGCCAAGGGAGCCCGGTGGGCAATGAGGGCCAACTCGCCCGGGTTAACTTTGTTTCCTCCGTTTCCTGTCCTGCCAACTCCAGCTGTTTCCTGCTTCTTTCCCAACTGCTGTCTGTCCCACAGGGCCGGAGGCCGCAACAGGTTCCCGTAGCCGCTAGGCTGGGTCCAGTGCGTCAGGGTGCGAGCACTTGCAGCTGAGACTGCTCCCAGCTTTCCCTGCATCCACTGATCAGTGGTCAGTTTTGGGTCTCCCCGAGTTGTGAGTGGGGTTGGAGCGTCCATCCACACCACACTAGGGAAAATGTTTTTTTTTTTTTTTCTAGTTGTGGGCGGGGCAACAGGCTTTTGGACACAAGTTGCAGGCAGGTGGGAACTAAGGGAAGTGCCGGGAGAGGGGCCCACACATCCGTGCTACACGCGCGCCACGTGCTCGACTCCGAAGCCCGGTGGAGAAATTGAAGGCATCCTGGCAGTGCTTTCGGGTCTCCTGGCAACCCATGTTAGTAGCCCTAGGCCCGTACGCCAGAGGTAGTGACTGGTCAGGTGTTCAGATCAGTGCTGCGCGGGGTGGGGCCCGAGGAGCAGGCCAGTTGTTCCTGCGGTGAAGACGCCAAAAGGTGGAGGCTGCCCTCCCCCTTCTGGGCTTAGCCCAGTTGTCTTTGCGGAGCTCTGCTGGACCCGACATAGCGTCGAACGGGGACCTGGCTCCTTGGAGAGATCGGTTTGTTCTTCCCCCAGGTCATCTCTACAACTCCTACATCTTTATATTTCTATCTAAACTTGCGTTTATTGAAACCAAGATTTCCAGGATATGCACCACCTGTTGTAACATTTGCAGTGACCGAGTTTCCGTTAAGGGACTTTCCCCGGGTGGTAGAGGGTGGTCAAGGGGCTGCTGTGCATGTTTTCCATCAGGTTCTAGAGGAACTTCCAGAGGCACAGAGTCTGCTAAGGTGTTCTGCCTCTGGTATCTTGCAAAAGAGGATTGCGTTGACTACCTCAAGTTAAATTGGACTTTTGAGAAGCGTGCGGTTACAGACAGGGAAGACACTCCATCAGTAAGCTTCAAGTAGGCCAGTGTTTTTCAAATTGAGGGTCCTGACCCATTAGTGGTTTGCAAAATCAATGTTGTGATCATATATTTTTTTCAGAGAAACGAAGGAATAACAATAGCAAACATGTGTGCTTTGCTATTGTATAAAAGTCTATAGTATAAAAAGGATACTTTGCATATAGTATAAAAAGTCTAAGCATTGTTTTCTGAAACTTTTCTTGGCCACAAGATAAAATATATTTATGAGTATGGGTCTCAGTCAAAAAGTTTGAGAGCCACTGCTGACAGACCAACTGTGCTGGAAGTGAAGGAGAGAGGTTGCCTGTACTGAGAGATGCTGATGAGGGAATTTGAGGAATGCAGTTTTGTGATCGGTCCTCTCCTGTTTTTTTTCTTTGGTTTTTGTCTCCCGTCTCCTCCCCCGTCCTCCCCAACTCCCACAGGATTCTACACATCTTTATCCTCTGGCTTGTTATGTGTTTGGACCCTTGCTAGGCATCCTAAGTAAGGGCCAGGGTACAAATATGTAAAGCTACCCTCTTTACCTTCTCCCAAGTACTTACCTAGTACTTGGGAAGAGAATGAATAGGGATGATGTTCATGGGGGAAGACAGAGAAAAAGGAGTGGAGCGAATGACAAAATAACTAGTCACTATATTTCAGATGTTCTCATTTACATGCTATTGCTTGACACAAGGAAAGAAGCAAAAGCTTCTGAGGGAAATAGGTAGAGGTAGAGATGGATAAAGATAATGGACCATACTGTCAATGATCACATGAATGGGGATTGAGGAGATGGAAGAAGATGGGGAAACAAGAGGATTTACTTAATTAGGGTGCTAGAATTGAAGGCATGGAAAGGAGAAGACTAAAAAGTCCTAGAAATACAGGATTCCAGGGCATCAAAAGAAGAGAGATAAGTGACAGCAAATGAAAAGAACACATGAAGGATGCTGGGTTGTGTACGTAGGTATGAGATGACAGTTAGATGTGGAAGCCATAGTAGAAGGACTATGTGAGGAAAGGATGGCTTTAGGTGTAGGAAGCCTTGGGCTAATACAGACAGCATGGAAATTTTAGGTTGTCATAAAAGAATTAAAAGGAATAAAACCATGGGCATGGAAACGTGCCTCCCCTGTCATCCCACTCCAGCTGAAGGGCTTTGATCCCAGGCTTGTTTCCTGAAGGGTGTTATCATCTCCACACAGGAGTGACGTAGACTCCAAAGATTTGGGCCCGTGTGAAGGACAGAGCCCCATGGCACATGGAGACAGTTCCCATGGTTTCTGAGGTTCCTCCATCACAATAACTCTACCTACCATAAATTGCAAGGCGAGACCGTATCTCACGTAATCCCCTCAACTTCAATCTGTGAGGTTTGAATTATTACTTCTATTTTACAAATGAGAAGATGAGGCTCAAAGGTGCTGTTAAATGTCTTGGCCTGTAAGTAAGTGAGATAGTGGAATTTGAGTTCAGAACTGGGACATGGAAGTCCAACCACCTTGCTTTTGTGCTACTTGGTGCAGAAGGATTATATGTTTCCCCGCTGCTTCTGCAGAAACTGACTATGGGTTTCTGCTGAGAGTTGAGGATGTTGTCTCAGGTGGGCCAGACATCTATGAAATCTTAGTGGGGTAGTGATAATGGTATAGAGGTCTTCTTACTTTTTTTTTCTTCAAAGAGAATACGCTTCTGTTAGATTGCTGTTTGTGGTAAATGTATGGAGTTTTTGAGTTGCTTGCTTACTGCTTAGGAAAAGAATGAGAATGATTGCTGCATGTGTTTTTGTCATGGAGAAAGTCATATTAAAGGTAGTAAAGAGAAAATATGCTTTTCCTCCTCAAGCTGTTTGAATTTCTTTATATTAATCATTTGATTTTTAGCCAGCTTCTAGGTTTCCTATCAGGAAAACCAAATTGCACATCAGCGAATTCACTTTAGTCACAGCCCGGAGCAGACCACTTTGTAAAACCCGGCTGGCTGTGCACAGCCATTTACTCTTTCTTTCTACTTCTTCTGTTTTTGTGGCCTACAATGTTTAAATGTTATTAACATTTTCTTAAAAGCTACTCTGACAATCTACCAAATGGCATAAATGGATTTTGCTTAGAGTGTCAAACTGAGAGTAATATTTCTTCAGAAGACTATCTGCATCTAACTTGGTATGGTCAAAGGGTTGCAAAAATAGTCTTATTATATCACAAAATTTATTAGAATATACACACTTGACAAACAAAATATGGTGGATTTAGGTCAGATGTTTGCTTATACAATAGATTTTGCTCATCTTTGACATTTAATTTAAGCTTCTCTTATCTGAGGGCTGGGAATGGGATAAGTATGTTCTACATGTATTATGCTTCTTGCTTTATAAAACTTACTTGTTGGCAGCTATCTGGAAATAATTCATAACCAGTGACTTAGGGACAAGGACGCCTTGTGAGATGCTCTGAAAGTGCCTTTCTGAGATGAAGTTCTGCGAAGTTGAATTATGGAGACCTTAACAGGGGTTTTCATTTCTGAGGAATGTAGATAGCTACATTTGCTTTCTTGGTCTTTTGCTTAATTATTCTCCCAGCATACTGAATTGATACAGCTAAATACAAGCTTCCAGAAATCCATAATGAATCTATCTGATGCCAAGAGTCTGTGTTTTGTGGAATCGGCCTGCTCTCAGCAGTGCTGGGCAGAAATGTGCGTAGGCCACATGTGTGGAAACAGCATCAAAAACACGAGACACATCAGTGACTTATTTTTAATATATCTTATAAAAATAAAGTCTGCTACTGTGAAATCTGCACTTGCAGATGTGTTAGCCCCAAATAACCTTTAGAAGTGGCCATGGTGTGGTGGGAGATGTTGGTATTCATGAGTGTTTTAACATGTTTGACATGTTATGCATGGGGTACTGCTCTGTCTTGCCTTCCCCCCCCAAATAGTGCATGTTTTCTCACTAAAATATAGCTATTGGTGTTTATACTTGGGGTCTATAAGTCTGCTTGTTGAATGAATGATTTGTTGTTATTTATGCAAATGATGATTTAATGAATTAGGCTATGACTGTTTTTTATGTTATGGACAGAAGAAGAAGGCTGTACTTAAAAAGAAATAATTTGACTTTTATTTTTTAAAGAAAATATATGTTAAAATATATTTGATACATGTCAAACATCTTAAGTTTGCTATAATTCTAAGTTAGCAAATAAGGAAAAAAATTCTATGGAATTATTATGCCTTCAGAGGTGGAGGAATTTGGGTACTAAAATCTGATGTGATGAAGAGAGGTTTTGAAATCAGTCTGAGTAGGCTTCAAAATTGTCCTTTATTCATTTATTTTTGAAAGGGGTGAAAAGGTCCCCAGTAGAGAATTGCCAATTGAACTGAGAAGCCTAGGTGGCCTTGAGGTGAATATACTGTACAAAAACACATGTCTAAATAGACAGAGAATCAGAGATTACAATGGCATTCTCTGGATAAGAGAGAGGCTTGGTGCAGTGGTCATCTTCCCTTTGTGCCATCTTTGTCAGTTTCCAGATGGAAGTCAGTAAATGAGTTCAAAGCAATTAGCTCATCTTTGGTGAGACATTTTTTAAATATATGAGTATCATTTTGCTAAAAGAACTACATTTGTTTTTTGAGTGTTGGAAAAGGCAACTACTTTGACAGAAAAGCATTTGCTCCCACTTTTTAACTTGTAGGACAAACACGAGTGCTACACAGTCTGTTGTAATGTCTATTGGGACTTATCTAAGGAGATATTTGGCTGATAGTTTTACATTTCAGAACTAATAAGTTGCTAATTACCATTTCTCTTTTTAAACAGATATTGCTAGTAACATGGTTTCTCTTTAAATGTTACTCTCTTTAAGACTATAACTGACTCTAAGGCTTTGACATTTTTCTGTCCCAGATATTTCTCATATTTTTAAATCTCCACCTGTTGTCATATGCCAGGATAGCACCATACTTCCAGGTGGGATGACAAAGGGGCACCTTTCTCTGTCTAAGGTGTCAGGGCTGCTTTTCTTCTGCAGTGGAAGTTTCATGTGCACTTTCCTTTGTACCTTCTCCCTGAAGACGAACACATCACCTCTATGACACACACAGCAAATGTGGCCTGGGGTTTGACAAGAATACCAGAAGTTTACTTTCTGTTAGCTCAAGTATTTAATGTCTCATCTTGCAATTCAAATGGTATCAAGAGACCAACTTGCATGTGCTTTCTACCGACGTCTTCCCAGGTTCTCTCCTTGAGTAACAAAACCTTAGGTCTTTCACATCCCTTCCTGAGCAAAATTTCATGCATAAAACACAAAAACAACAGAAAATGCGTACATTGAAGGTGCAGTACTGTTCTTTCAAGAATATTATTTTGATTTGTAGAGCAATGTTAATGATTATAGTCTAACACTAACAAGACTGCAAATCTCATTTCCACTGTTATGAGTTAGGAAAAGTTGCAAGGTTTTTTTTTTTCTTTTCTTGAATGTGCAGTGTTTTGTATGCTTAACATTGCTTTCATCAAAATATGTACTGTTGACTCATTCATTACATTTTTGTATGTACTTAACTGAAAAGCAAGGAAAGAAAATCAAGAGCTTGTCTTTCCTTGAGTTAATTTCCCTTAACATGTATTCAAAATAAGCATTCCAATGTAGCATAATATAAGCATTGCAGTGTAGCATAGTATAAAATAGTTATGAAATTTGATGGTTATAGGAAAATTGGTGTGAGTGAGAAATGCATCATTCATTAGATTGCAAGTAGCAATGTCTGATATAGAAAAGGCAAGGTACTATAAACAAGAAGCTGTAAATAAGCAGTTTTTGCTTTTCTATAACTAGAATACAAATACTTGCATTATGTAGACATATTCATAAATTTTGATGATAACTTAGTGAAACAGGATCATAAATATGGAAACTAGGCATATTATTAAATGTATATGATTTTGCAATGAATGCTTATTATTTTTAAAAGTCTGTGTTCCTATGGCTTTCACTTAGAAAAATCAATCTCTCAGTGCTATGAATAGCCTAATCATTTTTTTCCTCCAGCTAATAATGGTAACTTCCAAAATTGAAGACTGAAGCACAGCAGTCAAACTTAACAACCCTTTGATCAAATTACAAAACTGGTGATTAAAAGGAACATGAAACCCGAGATACATTTTCACAAAATCTTATTTGAAATCTTACTCAAATTAACATGAACACTGTCATATGCGCTGAAAATTGGTTGAAAGACTATAAATAAAATCAACTGTTATCTGGCAATAAGCTGACTTATGTGGAGTGATTCAGTGAGGCTTTTTATAAGGTTTTTATTTAACCTTATTATTAATAACTGTTATAATGGGCAGAGATCATACAAATGGTACTGGATGGAGAACTTGGTGCGACTGGAGACATACAGTGGCACAAAGAAAGGTGAGGCATCCACGGAGAAAATACAGTGCTTCTCAGCTGAGCAAGATGAAAGCAAATATATCCAGTACATGTCGCAGCATAACAAATTTGAAATACGGAGTATCAGTGTGAGAGAAATATTTGTGAAATGCTAATACTTAGAGTGAAGGGTAGATGAAAAATTGGGTAAAAATACTCAATATAAAATTAGAGCAAAAAAGCTTACATGCTTTTAAAGCTGTATGTCCAGGGACTTCTCATCACCAGAACAAGAGAGGTGCTAATCTTTTTCTGTGGAGAGCATTGACTAGGCAGTGCCAGAATCCTGCATGAAGCCCTGAACTTCCTAGCACCAGCGAGATGTTGACAAATTGGACAGATTTCAGAGAACCACAACAAATATGATAAAGGGCTGAAGTAATTGACTTATGAGGAAAGATTAAAAGAACCAATTATGTGTTGCTTACTTAAATAAGACAAGCACAAGAGTGGGAAGGAGAGACAAGAAACCATGTGTGATTATTTGAAGAGTGTAAATACCAAGGTAGGAGATAAATTGTTTAGATTGGTCCAAGGTGGCAATAACTAAGAGGAGGAAAATAAGTAAAGAAGAATTTGGTAGATTACCAGAAACATAACATGCAGTGATGTTAATAGTAAAATAATGGCAGGAATTTTGAGGAATTAGTAAACTGTATTGCTTTCTTTTTAATGCAAAAAAAAAAAAAGACTGCTTTATTCATTACTAGGAAAACTTAGATGAGAAGGAAGAAAAGGAGGAAAAATCAACAGTTTACTTCAATTTATCATGTGAAAATATGTATGTGTAGTTTAAATTAAATACAACATTCAAAGAAAGGTCAGAGTGAATCTTAAATTAGGCTATCTTAAAAATAGGACCATTCCTATTTTCATAGGTTTTAGCATTAGATCTACTTTTGACCATGTATATTCTATAGTAGTATAATCTTACCTGGGTCAATGTAAGAAGAGGATTTTAATGTTTTCTTTTAAAGAATATTCCTCTCATGGAATTGTTCTTCTCACAATGGAAGTGATGTTGATGGAACTCAGTCCAGTATCAAATTGACAAAAGAAGTAAGAAATGTTTCATTGGTCTTTTATTAGTAGTTTTTCTGGCATGCTTCTCTGAAATTTGGCTCAGTTGGAAGGGAAAGTATAAATGGAATAAAGTGGTCACTTTAAAATATAATAAGCATGGAAGTGAGGGAAAGGATATTACAAAGCTTGCTGCTCCAGAAGCCAAGCAAAGGAAAAGATTTCTCCCAGTGTCAATGAGAAATATAAATGGATCTAAAGACAATAATGGCAAATTACAAAAAAAAAAAAAAAAAAAAAAAAAAAAAAAAAAAAAAAAAAAAAAAAAAAAAAAAAAAAAAAAAAAAAAAAAAAAAAAAGGAGTGACTCAAGGCTCTTAAGGATCTCCTGCTTTCTCTGTCTTAGTGAGAGAGTGATTTTCCAGTGCTAGAAGAGGCAGCATGTGAGGTAGAGATGCAGAAGGAGAATCTCATTAACATGAGCTCTCCACTCCCCATGCACTTTGAAACTGCCTGCTGTCAGGCTGCTGAGAAGCCAACATATGCAGGCTTCCAGGGCGTGCATGCTGCAGAAGGCTGCGTGTAATTATTTCTGGATAGGATCCAGTGTATGATTCCATGATAATACTGTCTTATAGTCTGTCTTGATTTGAACTGATATTTTCTATACGTACAATTTCAGCTTCTAACAATGAGGTATCATATTGGGGGAGCACACAGGTATTTTCTTGTATGCTTTCTAGTAAATGTTGATATCTGAACTCTGATGGATTTGCTGTGCCGATTAGAATAAACAAAAAAACCCTCACCATTTGTTTTTACTTTTTTGGGGGGATGTTGTTGTTTATAACCAGTGCATGATAGCTTGTATCAATTATAGCCAATAATTGGCTCTATCTGGAGTGTCTTTAAATTTCTAATAGGTGTGTTTTATACCAAAAGTTAACACATAATTTCAGTTTCAAGATGACATATAGAGTGTCTGCATTCTCTTACTGTTTTATAGGAGATCCCAGTTGTTTTCTTTATTATTTTTATTTCTTAAAAATTGTTTTTAAAATGCATTGTTCTAATAAAAGTCAATAAACTATACTTACTAGATAGTTTTATTAAATAGAGAGGATACTGTATGATTTTTTTATTTTGTAAATGATTATAATTTCTTGTTTTTATTTAGCAAATTCTTCAACCCAGACATTTAATTTAATCATTTTGCCTTGAAAGCAATAGAGAAAAGATTACACAGGTAAACTATGCTGTGAGCAAACATTTATAATTGCTAAACTGCTTTACTTTTGTTTCTGTGTTAATGATTTAGTGAAAAAATGACCTTGTTTTTGCACCAAAAATTAAAATAAACAAAGCTGTTATCATTGACATTTTCTTGTAAAACTAGTGATAAACTTTTCTAACAAGGAACATTTCTGCTATAACTACTTGTGCATTTAAAAATACCAATATGGGCAAATGAGGGGGTTTATTTTATTTTCAGTATTATGATTAACTTATATGAAGCAGTCTAAATTCTTGTGACCATTTAAAGGATGTTGAATTTTGGATTACTCTATTTAAAGTATTTATACCTAGGTTCTAAAACTGTTTAGTGGCAAAGCATTTCTATTATTCTAATTTGTTCAATAACCAAGAATTTGTTGTGATACTGAGTTTTTAAAATCATTTCTTTCTTTTTCTTTTTAGTCTTATCATGGCTTAAATGTGGAACTTTAGTCCGAACCTTTCAATTTGCATGTTAAACTTTTTGTTTAGTTTAATCTTTACATTATTTTGAGCTCAGAATCTGACCACACAATTTTCTGAAGTGATTATATAATTTTTTTCTGTGCTATTTGTGGTTCCTTTCTGTCTGTCTTTTGAAAGCATAGCACAAGTCCAATCAGGATGGAAAGGCCATATTAAGGAAGCTGAGTGTTATACAATGAGACTGTATGAATGAGTGGTCTAGATCTTTTTAAATTTACTACATTATGGCACAGCATGTGATTTTTTTGGATACAAGAACACTATTATTGACTATGACATAACTTGTGTAGTGTTTATAATGTCTACTTTGTAAATTAGATTGATTTTTGAGACAGTGGTTGTTATCTTCTTAGGAAGATAAATACTCATTTGTTTATGGAGTAATAAAATGATAAAGCCAAGGTGGTCTCACAAGTTGGCTAGGGCCATCATGTTTTGCTTCCCGTGCCTGTTGAAGACCATATACCATTTGATCTCCAGCTGCACAAAGGGTACCATATCAGGGAATGGGAATCTGAGAAAAACTTTATAAGCACTACAATACTTAGACACTAACTACTTTTAATATGTCATTAAAAGAAAAGAAAGATTTATCTTTTGATGAGTTTCTGGGACCTAGCGAAAATTCTTAAGCACTGAAGTGTTCTATCACATAGAGCATTAACACATTTATATTCCAGATAAACATCTCAGAAATGACTGTTTTTAGGCCCACTTTAGGAAGGGCATATTTTGCATATAAAATATTATGATACAGTGACAGAATATTATAGCATTTAGTGAATGATTTAGTGAATAATCTCCCAAGTATTTTTAGGATGCCAAGTGTATCTAAATTACATTATGTACATTTGGCTTACTTATACAGAATGTATTTATTTATAGAAAAAGTAGATTTTTGAAATGATTCTTTAACATATGTGAATAATTTCAATTGATTTTTTTCCAAGGAAAAAGATGTCTTTAAGTTGGTATGAATAATGAGAATTTTTGACAATGGGGAGCTTTGTTGCTTAACACTTTTTTTGTGGATTTATAAATAATTACTTATATTCTAAAGATGTACACAATGTAGAGAAAATGCTTGAGGGAGTAGACATATTATTACACATAGAGATACTAAATTGCTTTGACACTTATTAGGGCATAAATAGTGGCATGCCTAACCAAAGGTGAGCAAAAAAATGGTAATTAAAATAAAACTTATTTCTTTACAGATTCAAAGTTTGTCTGTTTAAAACAGGCTAGGTCAGGTAGATATAACAAAAGGAATTAGGCAGAGAGTAGTTTTGCCTCATCTTAAGTACCCTGAATTTTCATTGAGAGTCTGGGGTCTGCAGAAATGTGGAGATACCACGTGTTGAGAAGATCAATAGGACATAACCCTGTTTTAGAGCTTTTTGTTTTCATGGGTGTACATAATACTCAGTTTACTGATCTTGTTCCCCTTGTTCTTGTCTTTTAAAAAAATATCTTTTTGATTATGCTATTATAGTTGTCTCATTTTTTCCTCCCTTTATTCATCTCTGCCCTGCACCCTCCCTCCCACCAGCATTTCCCCACCCCCATAGTTCATGTCCATGGGTTGTACATATAAATTGTTTGGCTTCTCCATTTCCTATATGATTCTTAACCTCCCCCTGTCTATTTTGTACCTACCATTTATGCTTCTTATTTCCTGTACCTTTTCCCTCATTCTTCCCCTTCCCCCTCCCCTCTGATAACCCTCCATATAATCTCCATTTCTGTGATTCTGCTCCTGTTCTATTGTTTGTATAGTTTGCTTTTGTTTTTGTTCTTTTTTTATGTTCAGTTGTTGATAGTTGTGAGTTTGTTGTTATTTTACTGTTCATAGTTTTGATCTTCTTTTTCTTAGATAAGTCCCTTTAACATGTCAAATAATAAGGGATTGGTGATAATGAACTCCTTTAACTTGATCTTATCTGGGAAGCACTTTATCTGCCCTACCATTCTAAATGACAGCTTTGCTGGACAGGGTAATCTTGGATGTAGGTCTTTGCCTTTCATAACTTTGAGTAATTCTTTCCAGCCTCTTCTTGCCTGTAAGATTTCTTTTGATAAATCAGCTAATAGTCTTATAGGGACTCCTTTGTAGGTAACTGTCTCCTTTTCTCTTGCTGCTTTTAAGGTTCTCTCCTTATCTTTAATCTTGGTTAATGGAATTAGGATGTGCCTTGGTGTATGCTTCCTTGGGTCCAACTTCTTTGGGACTCTCTGAGCTACCTGGACTTCCTGGAAGTCTATTCCCTTGGCCAGATTGGGGAAGTTCTCCTTCATTATTTGTTCAAAGAAGTTTTCCATTTCTTGCTCTTCCTTCTGGCACTCCTATGATTAGGATGTTGGAACTTTTAAAGTTGTTATAGAGGTTCTTAAGCCTCTCCTCATTTTTTTGAATTCTTGTTTTTGCATTCTGTTCTGGTTGAATGTTTATTTCTTCCTTCTGCACCAAATTGTTGATTTGATTCTTGGGTTCTTTCCCATCACTGTTGGTTCTCTGTACATTTTTCTTTATTTCACTTTGTATAGCCTGCACTTTTTCCTTTATTTTGCAACCATACTCAACCATTTCTGTGAGCATCCTGATTACAAGTGTTTTGAACTCTGCATCTGACAGGTTGACTGTCTCTTCATTGCTTAGTTCTATTTTTGGAGTTTTAATCTGTTCTTTCATTTGGGTCATACTTTTTTGTGTGTCTTAGCATACCTGTTATGTAGTAAGGGGCAGAGCCTTAGACATTCACCAGGGTGGGGCAACCCAGGTTGCTGAATTGTGGTGCTGTAAGTGGGGAGGGGCCAGAGAGGGAACAATGCCACTTGCTTTGTCCTCAGCTGGCTTTCGGTCACTTCCTCCACTACTCACAAGCAAATTAGGCCCTTCTGGTGCTGATTCCTGGGTGGGTTGTTTTGCATATGTTCTAAGACCCTATGGGTCTTTCCGACGAACTCTCCTGTGAGGCTGGGAGTTTCTCCCACTGCACGACTCCCACAAGTTTTTACAGCCAGAGGTTTTAAGGCTTTAGTTCTTGCCCTGAAACCCTGGGTTGTGTGGTCTATCTTGCTCCCCAGTTGTTCCTCTGGGCTTATCAGCACATGAATATGGAACTGCTTGGTCCTCCAGCTGCTGCCTTGCTGTGCGTCCTGTCCACCATGGCTGCACATCTCCACCCCTCCTACTAGTCTGGATGAATGTTTTTCTTTAACTCTTTGGTTGTCAGACTTCCACGCAGTTTGATTTTCTGGCAGTTCTGGTTGTGTTTTGTTTTTAAGTTGGTTGTTACGCTTCTTTTGGTTGTGCGAGGAAGTGAAGTGTTTCTTTTTGTTTATTGGTTTTTGTAAAGTATATTTTATTGATTATGTTATTATAGTTGTCCCATTTTTTCTCCCCTTTATTCTCCTCCTCCCTGTACCCCACCTCCCTCCAGTATTCCTCCCCCTCCTTAGTTCATGTCCATGGGTCATACATATAAGTTTTTTGACTTCTCCATTTCCTATACTATTCTTAATGTCCTTCTGTCTATTTTGTACCTACCATTTATGCTTCTTATTTGCTATACCTTTTCTCCTATCCTCCTCCCTTCCCTTTCCTGCTGATAACCCTCTATGTGATCTCCATTTCTGTGATTCTCTTCCTATTCCATTGTTTGCTTAGTTTGTTTTTTGTTTTTAGGTTCAGTTGTTGATAGTTGTGAGTTTGTTGTCATTGTACTGTTCATAGTTTTGATCTTCTTCTTTTTCTTAGATAAGTCCCTTTAACACATCATACAATAGGGGCTTGGTGATGATGAGCTATAGTGTTTGTACCTATACCTCCATCTTGGCTGGACTCCTCTATTTGAAGTTTTGAAGGGAATAATTAACCTACTTTATGCTGATGACAGGACCCTTCCAGAATTAGATTAAATAACTGGTTTAATGGTATATGTTTTAGAAAAACAAAGGAAAGAAGCAGACTTCAGTGGAATGGTGGCTTTATAATCTTTTAGGAGGATTCTGGGGGATAGTTTTGAAGATTTGTATAAATAGAAGAGTTGACTAAATGTAAGGTAATAGTTACTCCATAACTCAAGAATCCAATGCATTGCATTGTATACACGATAGAGGGAGATTCCTGACACTCTATATGAACATTGAAATAAAAGTAGCAATATTTGGTAACCAATTGGACATCTATGTTTGTTGAGCATTGTCAACTATCAGCTGTATTACCTCAGGCAATTTACTTATCCTATTGGTGCCTCAATTTCCTCATCTGTAAATGAGAGAAAGTACTCTGGCCCATGAAAATCCCGAGTGAGCTGTCATTATTATTATTTCTACTACTGCTGTATTAATTATTTCAATTTCACCTTCCCCTCTTATTAATTTTGCAGTTGTCTCGGTTGTTTGTAGTGCTGTTCATGTGAAGGGCCTCTTCTAGATTCATTTAGTTGACCAATCTTGATGGCAAATTCTCTATGTGTAAGTACAGGAACGCTGGTAGTAAAAAGAAGAAAATTTGTAGTCACTTCCCTTAGGTCTCTTATAGTCTAATAAGAAAGACATACATGAAAACAAACACTTTTCAGCACCATATGTTAATAACACCTGTAAACCGTATGTTGGGATGGAGTGCCCAAGAATGTTGGGAACACCTTTTTTTTTTTTTTTTACAAAAAAGTAAGTTTACTTCTAAAATAAAAAGGGAATGCAAGCTTGAAGGCATAGAACATGAAAAGGCCTGGGGATTTTTTAAAAATTATATTTTATTGGTTATGCTATTACAGTTGTCCCATTTCTCCCCCATCATTCCCCTCCACGCTGCACACCCCCTCCCACCCACATTTCCCCCTTTAGTTCATGTCCATGTGTCATAAGTTCTTTAGCTTCTACATTTCCCACACTATTCTTGCCCTCCCCCGTCTATTTTCTACCCGCTGTCTATGCTACTTATTCTCTGTACCTTTCCCCCTCTCTCCTCCTCCCACTCCACTGTTGCTAACCCTCCATGTGATCTCCATTTCTGTGTCTCTGCTCCTGTTCTAGTTGTTTGGTTAGTTTGCTTTTGTTTTAGGTGTGGTGAGTTTGCTGTCTTTTTACTGTCCTATTTTTGATCTTCTTTTTCTTAGATAAGTCCCTTTAACTTTTCATATAATAAAGGCTTGGTGATGATGAACTCCTTTAACTTGACTTTATCTGAGAAGGGATTTTTTTTGGAAATGTAAAATTCAAGGTAGGGTATTGACAAATGATTAGTTACATTGATATTCAGACTCCGGATTCTACAAAGCCATATGAAGGAATTTATATTTTATATTTTGACCAATAGGTAATAGGTAGGAATTAATTAAATATCAACTAGGAAATAAAATCATCTCACTAAGGTTTTATAAAGATCACTCAACTACATATGGAGGGTGAACTGAGGGTGGAAAGTTGATTTAAGAAATTAGCAGACTGCCTAGAAGGATGTTGTAGACATCTAGAAAAAAGATGGGTGCTTAAGTTAGGCAGTGACAGTGGTTGTACAAAGAAGGAGAAGGCATCCAGGAGATGCTTTAGAGAAAGTGTGGAAATAATTTGGAAATGGGCTAGCTCTGAGGGGTAAAGAGAAGGAAAAGAGTATAATCTGATTCTCAGGTTTTAGCTTTGATGGCAATAGATACTATGGGTGTAGAGTAATTATTAGGAACTCTAAATGCTCCAACTTAGTTTTTTAATTTATGCTCTTTTTATATTTTTGCAATATTTTAACATATAAATAAAGTGTAACTTTTAGTTAAAGCAATATATTTATATAGTTTAAAGCCAATCAAATAGTATCAAAAGGCTTAGAAGTTCAGTGGTTTCTTGAAGCCACCTGCCTGTCCTCAGAGACAACCACTTTTAGCAGTTTTTCAAAGTATTATGATTATTCTTATGTTTCTAGATTTCTCAATATTGGATATTTATTTATGAACTTCTCATTATGATAAGTGAGAAATTTTCTCTCTTCCAAGCCATTTTTACTTCTCTCTGCTTCTTTTCATTTCCCCTTCCTTCATTCTTTCAATGTAGCTATATCATAATTTTAGTCCAGGTAATAGCATATAATTATGAGTTTTTATACAGTAAAAAATAAACTATGAGTTATTTGTTTATTTTTAATTCTCACTTGAGGACAATTTTCACTGTTTTAGAGAGGCAGAGAGAGAAGGAGAGAGAGAGAGAGAGAATGGAGAGAGAGAGAATGAGAGGGAGAGAGAGAGAGAGACAGAGAGAGATAAGGAAACATTGAATGGTTGCCTCCTGTACCCACCCTGACCAGGAATCCAACCTGCATCATCTGGGTGTATGGGACAATGCTCCAACCAACTGAGCCATAACATCCAGGCCAAACTATGATTTATTTTTTAATGCAAATTTTATTTTTCCTTTAAACCTCATTGTTGTTTGCTTGTTTTTCAATGTTGTTTGTCACTCTTCATCATTTACTGTTTCCTGTATTCTCTCACTACTTTTTTCAAGTGCCCAGATTTGTTGTACCTTGTTTGTAATTTCTTTAAATTCTTAAATATAATTCCAAACTCTCCAATAATTTCACCCTCTCACCCCACACCAAGGGAGACCTTTGTTCCTCATTTTCCAGACTTTCTATTCTGGTCTTGACTGAAGGCAGTTTGGCCTGGGGCACGGCTCTCATCCAGAGACTCCCCTTCAATGGCCTTCTCTGTCACTTCTCTTGTTTCCTTGATTTCATGCTTTATTCTTTTTTGGTTTTACTCTCCCGGACTGTAGCACATCCTTCAGTAACATTCTTAGAAAGAGTCCATGGAGGTAAATTTTCTACGACTTGGTATGTTTGACAATAACTTTATTTTATCCTAACACTTATTGATAGTTTTGTTGGTTATAGAATTTAGGGTTGAAAAAAACTATTTTCTTCTGAATCTTAAAAGCATTGTTATACTTTCTTTTACATCAGGTGTGGCTGTTGAGAAGCTTATAGTGCTATTCTGATTAATGCTCTTTTTCATAGGGGTGTGTGTGTGTG
Organism: Anoura caudifer; assembly: GCA_004027475.1. Taxonomy (NCBI): domain Eukaryota; kingdom Metazoa; phylum Chordata; class Mammalia; order Chiroptera; family Phyllostomidae; genus Anoura; species Anoura caudifer. Next base: position 24,011 of record PVKU01000013.1, on the reverse strand, counting down.
TGTGTGTGTGTGTGTGTGTGGCCTCTTTTCCTTCCATCTGAAAGGTCCTAGAATCTTATTTTTAGCTTTAATATTATAAAATTTTATGATCCTAGGTTTTCCTTAATTTATTATGCTGTGTTGTGTGTTTAGTGAGCCCTGTTTGTATAGGATAACATTCAGTTCTGAGAAAACATTCTCAATTATTTCTTTGACAATTTTTCTTATTTATTCCTTTGGGAACTTCAAGGGAAAACTAAGGATGTTAGATTTTCTGAATTAATTTTTTAATATAATTTTTGAGTACTATTATTTCAAGCAATAATCCGAGACTGACTTTTTTCAACCACAAGTAGGTAAAAATTCAGTGCATTGACAATACCCTTTCTTGGTGAAGGTATGGGGAAATAAGCCTTCTCTTAGAACTGTTGGTGGGTATCTAAATTAGGATAGCATTTTGGAAGATAGTTTGGCAGTCCCATGACAATAGTTTCCAAAATTAACTATCTATCCTGGAGAAATTCTCCTTAAGCAAAAAGATTTAGGCCACATGCATACTTAGTGTGACATTGTTCCTAAGAGAATAGGCTGAAACAGCTAAAATGTATTTTAGGGAAATTATTAAATAAACTATGATTTATTCAAACTATAGAATACAACATAATTGGTAAAAAACGTACAAGGTAAGATACGTAAATCTGACTATGGCAAATCTCTAGGATGTAATGTTAAGAATAATATTTACAGTTATGTAGCATGTATAATATGATCTTAGTATGTGTACTTTAAATGATATTCTATACATGTGATTCATATAATGCTTTATACATAAATAAACTGTATAGACAACCTTCTAGAATATTGAATATCACCCATTTAATAGTGGTTACTTATGGGGAGGGGTGTAGGACCTAGAGAGAGGGTGAAGAAACCTTTTCTACTTTATTGTATAGACTTTTGCATTGGTATTTTTTCCCCAGGGACTATGTTCTCATGTATAATTACAAATTAAAAAAACTAAATTTATTTTTACCATCAAATAAAATTAACCAAGAGACATCCACCTTTCATTTTAATCCTGTGAGCTTAATATTTTTCCCACTGTAATTTATACCTTGAAATTTGTGTATATCCTTGCTTGAGAAATAGTTTTCATAATTATGCAACAAGCTGAACTTTATTTCTGATTGTTTTACGTTATTAATTGAAAACATATTTGTCACTTACTCTTTCTCACATTTCCTGCTTTTCTTGAAGAATGTATAGAGTATAGAGTACAAAGAAAATCATCTATCAAGATTGACTCAACTGCCTTTACCTGTGAGAGTCTTAAGGAATGGCTTATAATTAGTTATCTTCAGTGAGACAAGAGAAGCAAAAAAGAATAAATCAGCTACCTGTGAAGCACCCTATAATCAAGAATTCCATTTTATTTCCATGTGAATGACTTAGTTTTTAAAAAAAATTATATACTATATCAAAGAAAAATAGTATATAAATACTTCATATTTGCAGCATCTTTGAAAAATTTATGAAAAAGAACATTTGTTCATTTAAAAATAAACCATATTTAAATTAAAAAAATATATTGCTGCAAAGAATGCAAATTTGTTCAACAATTGGTCATGGAAAAATATTTGTTCTTTTTAACTTACATGTTTGAGAAGACAATTTTAATGGAGCTTGGTATTCTTCCCTCTCATCACAAATTACTTGTTGATAATATTTGGTCCTGATGTTACCTGGTTTCTTTAAGAAGAGACCCATTCAAGTTTCTCTGTATCAGTTCTCAGCTTCAAAATCTAAGTTCAGTTTCAGGTTTGTAATATATCCTGCTGCCAATAATCTTATGCAAACGTTAACCCCAGAACCACAATGTAATGATGTGTTCTGATTTTAAAGGCAGTTATGAGTGTCTAGCTTGCCTTTCAAAACATCAGATTGCATGGTCCACTTGAAGGCTATAAATTCTTCTATAGACAGATGTGTGTGGAATATGATCTCTTTTTAATTTTTGCATGTCATGATTGTCTTTTGAAGTTTCTATTAAGGTAAGCCCCCCCAAAAAATCAGGTGTGCTTACTGTTTGGGGTAAAAATATCACTGTTACTTCAAAGCTACTTTATTTATCCATTAAGAAATGTCCACTTTATACCATTCTTCTTTTTTAAATGGGATAATATAAATACTCAATCTTTTTGAAAGAAAAGAGAAACATACATACTCTAAGAAAAAAAGCCATATATTTAAATTTTGATCTTTTATGTAAGAGGAAGATTATATAAATGTTGATGTATCTAAAAGTATAGCTCATATTAAAAATAAGCATTTGTTTTGGAAAGAATTAGAAAACAATAGATTCAGCAAAAGTAACAATTAGTAGATCTGCATAAATCATTATTGCATGGAGGTATGTAAATCACTCAGATATGGTTAGAAAGATGCAAATATATCTATGAAAGTCATATACTTTTATATTTCATTGACATTTTATTTATATAGTTATATTTTATTGAAAACTCACAATAAAAATAAATGTAATGCCTATTGTTAAAAATCATGTATTCATAGCTGCCTAATGCATCCTTTTCAAAGTTATAAATATTTACTAAAGAAAGAATGAAGCTCTAATCAAAATAAACTATAATTCAGGAACAAGATAATATCATATTTAGAACTTAACAATCAAAAATCAGAGAGAAGAGCCATCATTGAAGCCCTTGAATTCAGGTAGAGTGACCTGCATTCTTTCTTGTAGATTCCAGCCAGATAAAGGATTTTTACCTAGAATTATTCTGTTGAATAATAGATTAGCTAGAGTCTTGAAGTTTTTCTTTTTGATCCTCATGAAGAGTTCCTGGTTAGCCAATTCATAAAATGCAGCTCACCCGGAGCTCCAGGGATGTTGGGAGGTAGAGAATGACCGGAGGTGGGTCTGAAGAAGTAAGTAGAGTTGGATCACACAGGACCTTACAAGCAATATTAATGTCCTCCTGAGAACAATGCATAGCTAGTGACACAAAATACCAAGAGGTGATATCCTTTTTATTTGAAGATGATGACTTAGGTAAAGATGACATTTCTACGGGGTCAAAATGCCTAAAGAAAGAATTCATATAGAAAAATAAGTTATTAATTAATTAAACAAACAAACGGTAGGTTTCTTCTGTGTACCAGATAGTATGGGGGATACAAAAATGAAAGACACAGATGCTTACCCTAATGGAGCATTCACAAAAATCACAGATACACTACATAGTGAGCAGTGCTAGAAGTATGTGCACTGTGCTACTAGAATGTAGGGAGAGGATGTTCATTCACATTGTTAGGAAATGAAAAAAAAATCTGGGTGGATGGTTTTTTTCTAGACAAGGGAAGTTACTGAAGTTACTTCCCTTGCCTAGAAAACAAGTAGTAAATTACTAAAAGTACTTCTAGTGTGTCTGTGTGTGTATATGAAATCTTCACAAGTTGTACAAGGCTTTTCTTACTTCGAACCAATATACACACATGAACTTGACATGGGCTTGACATTTCCATTATTTAGGGCTGCCTTAGAACATTTCAGACCTTAATATAACTTAATGTATGGAATAACTGTGTTGCAAATTCCCCCATAGAAGGAATTACTGAGACAAATATAAATTTAATGTTTTGTACAATCTATTCTGCTATTTAAGACTCTTGGTGTTAATTCATTTCCAAATGTACTGAGTACCTGATATGTGCCAGGCAATGTGCTAGGGCTGGGAATTAAAATGAAGAGAAGTACAGTTCTAGCTAATTTAGAAACTGCAGTCAAGTGGGAAATACAGTTAACTAAACAGGCAGCTCTACTTTATTGTTTTTCTAGTTGGTAAAGTTTTTCTTCTTTCTTACTGGTAGCTATCCCTTCTCAGTACTGAGCCTATCTAATCTGAGATGATAGTAATTAGTAGTTACGGATGAGTAACACTTTTTTCTTGTTCAGCAGCAACTTCCTTTGTTTATTATTCCTAAAAAGATAACATCATAAATACAGAATTGGTTTACATACATAATATCTGATTTATTCAGTTGGCATGTTTAAACCTTTTGGGAACAAGCCAGTTACAAATGAATGAATAATTATTTAAACTATACTTGATAAAGTATTTACTATATATCCTTTAAGTGTATTAACTCATTTAATTGTGAAATGACCCTATGAAGAGGGAATTATTATATTTGCCATTTTATAGGTGAGGAACTGAAGCCCTGGGAGGTTAAGTCACTGGTACAAAGTCACACAACCAACAAATTAGAGCCAGGATTGAAGCTTTGATAACCAGGCTCCAGAGCCATTGGTCTTAATCAATATACTATGCTGACGCCAAATAGTTCCATATAAAGGAAAATTTTAACACTAGATTTTTAAATTCTAAAGTTTAGATTGTTACTGATCATGGTATAATTGGCCACAAAAGATTGTTTATTTACAGATTGCCCTCAGAGACCTGCTGTGGAGCCTGACAGTTCTACCAGAACGCCATTCCTTTGAAATGACATGGGTATTCTAGAAGTTGTATAATCTACTTGTCTCTCAAACAAGTTTGGTGTATTTGCACGTGGGGCAAATACATTTTTAAAAATTTTGGGGCAAGTCAATTTTTTTAAAGGATTTTATCTATCTATCTATCTATCTATCTATCTATTTATTTATTTATTTATAGAGAGGCAAAGGGAGGGAGAAGGAGAGGAAGAGAAGCATCAATGTGTGGTTGCCTCTCACTCACCCCCTATTGGGGACCTGGCCCACAACCTAAGCATGTGACCTAGATTGGGAATCACACTGGTGACCTTTTGGTTTGCAGGCCAGTGCTCAATCCACTGAGCCACACCAACCAGGGCTGGGCAAGTCAATTTTTAGGAGGAAGATGAGAGTTCTGGAACCTCACACACTTCCTGTGGAGGATAGCACCAGTACTGAACTGTATTGGACAGGTTACTAGCGCTCAGCACGAGGGTGATATTACAGTGCTGGTAATCAGAGCTTTTTAAAATAAAGTCTTTATTTCTTTAGAGCAGTTTTAGCTCACAGCAAAATTAAGAGGAAGGTACAGAGAGTTCTCATATGTTCCCTATTCCCACACAGGCATAACACCCTATTATCAACTTCCCCATCAGAGTGATACATCTGTAACAATTGATGAACTTATACTGACACATCATAATTATCTAAATCCATAGTTCGCATTATGGTTCACTCTTGGTGTAGTACATTCTATGGGTTTGGGCAAATATATAATAATAACGTATATCCATTATTATCATATTATACAAAATAGTTTCATTGCCTAAAAAAATCTGCTATGTTCTGCCTGTTCATCCCTTCCTGCCCTCTAACCATTAATCCTTTTATTGTTCCATTGTTTTGTTTTTTCCAGAATGTCATATAGTTGGAACCATATAGTATATAGCCTTTCAGTTTGGCTTATTTTACTTAGTAATATGCATTTAAGTTTCCTCCATGTCTTTCATGACTTGATAGTACATTTCTTTGCAACATTAAATGATATCCATTGTCTGGATGTACCACAGTTTATTAATCTATTTACCTATCGAAGGATGTATTGGTTCAAAATGATGAAGGATGTCAGGCAATTACGAATAAAGTTGCTATAAACATCCCTATACAGGTTTTTGTGTAAACTGAACTATTCACTTCTTTTGAGTACATACCAAAGTGTGAAATTACTGTATTGTATGATAAGAATATGTTTAGTTTTGTAAGAAACCACAAAATGCCTTCCAATGTGGTTGTACCATTTTACATTCACAGCAGCAGTAAATGAAAGTCTGTATTGCTCTACATCCTTACTGACATTTGGTATTGTTGATGTTTCAGATTTTGGCCAAATAGGTGTGTGGTGGTATCTCATTATTGTTTTAATTTGCATTTCCCTAATGACATACAATGGGGAGCATCTTTTCAAATGTTTATTTACCATCTGAATATCTTCTTTGTGAGGGGTCTGTTCAGGTTTTTGGTCCATTTTTATTATTTTTTTTACATTATATTTTATTGATTATGCTATTACAGTTGTCCTGATTTTCCCCCTTTTCCCCCCTCTACCCAGCATCCCCCACTCCCTCAGGCAATCCCTCCGCCATCGTTTGTATCCATGGGTCATGCATGTAAGTTCTTTGGCTACTCCATTTCCTATACTGTACTTTACATCCCCATCGCTATTCTGTAACTACCTATTTCTACTTAATCCCCTCACCTCTTCACCCGTTCCCCACTCCCATCTGGCAACCATCAATATGCTCTCTGTATCCATGATTCTGTCTCTGTTTTTGTTTGTTTAATTTGTTTTTTAGAATCAATTGTTTAGATATGTATTTTTGTCATTTTATTGTTCATTGCTTTGATCTTCTTTTTCTTAAATAATTCCCTTTAACATTTCATATAATAATAGTTTGGTGATGATGAACTCTTAGTTTTTTTCTTTTCTGAGAAGCTCTTTATCTACCCTTCCATTCTGAATGATCTTTGCTGGGTAGAGCAATCTTGGCTGTAGATCCCTGCTTTTCATGACCTGGAATATTTCTTGCCAATTCCTTCTAGCCTGCAAAATTTCTTTTGAGAAATCAGCTGACAGTCTTAAGGGAACTTCCCTGTACGTAACTAACTTCTTTTCTCTTGCTGCTTTTAATATTCTCTCTTTACCTTTAACCTTTGGCATTTTAATTATGATGTGTCTTGGAGAAGCCTCTTTGCATTCATCTTGTTTGGGACTCTCTGTACTTCCTAGACTTGCACGTCTAGTTCCTTTACCAAATTAAGGAAGTTTTCTTTCATTATTTTTTCAAATAGATTTCCAATTTCTTGCTCTTTATCTTCTCCAATCTGGCACCCTTATGATGTGAATGTTGAAATTATTAAACTTGTCCCAGAGGCTGCTTACACTACCCTTGTTTTTTTGGATTCTTTTTTCTTCTTATTTTTCTGATTGTTTATTTTTTGTTTCCTTATGTTCCAAATCACTGACTTGATTATCAGATTCATCCACTTTATTATTATTTCCATGTAAATTATTATTTATTTCAATTAGTGTATCTTTGGTTTATTTGTTTCTGACTGGGTCTTTTTTATGCTGTTGAGGTCCTCACTAAGTTCCCTGTGTTTTGAACTCTGCATTGGATAGATTGGTTATCTCCATTTCATTTAGCTCTTTTTCTGGAGTTTTGATCTTTCCTTTCATTTGGGCCATGTCTCTTTATCTCCTCATTTTGACAGCCTCCTTGTGTTTATTTCTATGTAGTAGAGCCATGGTTGTTGTTGGCAGATCAATGGGAGGGATTTATCGAGGCCAGTCAGCTGCAAGGATTGGCTATAACCACTGGCCACCATCCTCTGCCCTTTGTGGAGGATCAGCTCTGCAGGGACAGTGCGTTGATACTCTGACATGGTCTGTAGCTGTTCACTGGGTGCACTGGCCCTGGGATTTCCTGGGTGGTGCAGACCAAGGTCAGCTTCCACCAGTGTTTTTCCTGGGGCCACCCTGTCTGAACTATAAAGTAATCTGAGATGATGCTCACTTGTGGTGCTGCTGGAGATTCCCAGGTGAAGCCAAGCTGTGAATCTAGGCTGGCTGTTGCTAGTGCTGGGCCTGGAGCTCACTGAGGCCACCTGTTACTTGTTTGAGAGGATTTAGGAAGTTGTGCAATATGAGCCAAGACCAGCCTTTCATATGGAAAAGCAGCATGGGTGGGCCCATAAATTGAGTTGGGGGGAGTCTCTGGGGATCTCCAAGACAGGTCAAACAGTGTTAGCCAGTTTGATGGAATCTTAGATAGGACACCAACCTGCTGGCTCCATGGCTCTGCAGGGGGAGGGCTCAGAAAAGGTACAATGACTTCTGTTTGTCCTGATGCCAGATACTTCAGCTTCTCCCTGTATGCCACTGGTGCCCTTCAAACTGCTACCCAGGCATGGGCACTCAGAGGGAGTGAGTCTGTGGGTGGGTTCTTTAAGAGGAACTGCTTAGGACCCTAGAAGTTTCTTTCACTCACTTAATCCCCATTGGGTTTTGCAACTAAAAGTTGTGGGGACTTACCTTCCTGAAACTGGAACCCTGGACTGTGGGGCTTGGTGTGGGGCTGGCATTCTTCACTCCTGAGATAACCCTCCTGGATTTTTATCTAGCAAACATGGGTGTGGGAACCATCCTGTTGAATGTCTGTGCCCCTGTAACAGTCTGGATGGATGTGGTTTCTTTAATTCCATAGTTGTCTGACTTCCATTCAACTTGATTTCTGATGGTTCTGAGTGATGGTTTTTCTATATTTAGTTTTAATTTTGATTTGAGTATGTGAGAAGGTGAGCCATGTCTGCCTATGCTGCCATCTTGACTGAAAGTTTCCACTCTTCATTTTTGTTTGGTTTCTTTTTGTTGAGTTTTAAGAGTTCTTTGTATTGGTTGATTTTAAGATTCAGTGCAAGGTAGGGTTTAATATAATGTTAGTAAAAAGTAAGGTATAGTATAATGTAAAACATGAACTAAAGAAAGTTTTGTATTTGTAGGAGCATCATGAGTTTATAGGAGATGAATTGTTGCAACCTAAAAATGTTCAAAGTCAACCATGGCCAGCCATGTTGTAAGAAAGCCCAGACTGGTCAATTAGAAAAGATATGTATTGAAAGAAAGATGTAGGCTAGCCTCCAGTTACTAGCTTAAATATTTCAACCCCAGCAAATACCAAGTTAAGAATCTCAGTCCCAGGCATATGGCCCCAGTTGAATATTCCATCCATCTACAGCAAGTTGAACAACCACAGCTGAGGTGCCAGACATTGTGGAGCAATGATCAACCATCCTTGCTGCACTCTACCAGGCTTCTGGATGCTTAGAATCATAAATATAATAAAGTGGTTGTGATGTAGTTTTCTGCTGAGCAATAGATAGCCAAACATATTTTTATAGCTGCACTAACATCTGGATTAGGTTTAAGGCTTGGATTGGGCTTGAGTCCTCACATGAGCTAAACCAACCTAAGCTGCTATTTCAAGTACACAATTTTTTTTTTTTTTTTTGCAATTTGTCTTTAGGGATTTCCTTTGAAAGTGCCAATCATTCATGTTTAATTGAACTTTAATAACAAAAGTCATTGTTGGTATCTTAAAAAACTTTTCCAGGTGTACTCTTGGCTTAGCTCTGGTTTAGCTCTCTCTCTGGTTCCATTGGTTTTGTGTTCTTAGTCTTATTCCTCTGTTTTATTCTCTCTTACTGTGATAATGTGAGAAAAACAGAAAAAGTAACAGCTTTGGACACAGTGCATCACGATTAAGAATAACACTTGTGGATTGAATAGAACTTAGGATGGCTTTGACATATGCAGGCTCTTGAAGATTCCTATTTTAAGTATGGATGATGAGCCGTAATGCCGGGCTCAGTTCTATGTGTAGTGAAGAGTGGAAGCAGTTAGGAAGTATAACCTAAATAAATAAAATGAGAAATGGTAAACTATATACAGTTTGTTCAAATAATTTTCTGTGCCCTGAGTGAGGAACTTAACCTCTCTAGATGCCTGTTTTGGGTTTTGTAAGTTAAAAGGGTTGGATTAGAGGACCTTTAAAATTACCCCATTGATAAAATGTTTGACCATAAATGTAAAATAAAAGGTAAAGTTAGTGGTCCTGATGTGTAGTATAGGCTCTATAAATATTTGTTGAATGATTAATGTGAGACATGTATCAGACCTGCCTAGCAGGCTCTGTGATATTGAAACCTTAGCACTTTTCAAGAATGTTATGATTTCCTAACTTTAACATTTGTACTTAGAGCCAACACTCAACAAAACTGATGGAGCAGATAGTTTCCTTCTTTTTTTCTGGGAATTCCAACCACATTCCAGGAATATGTTGGTGGTATTCCAAAAGATTTTGCTCTTTATTTTTTTAAAATTATATTTTAATGATTATGCTATTACAGTTGTCCTATTTCTTCCCCATCATTCCCCTCCACCCTGCATACCCCCTCCCACCCACATTCCCCCCTTTAGTTCATGTCCATGTGTCATAAGTTCTTTAGCTTCTACTTTTCCCACACTATTCTTGCCCTCCCCCTGTCTATTTTCTACCCACCATCTATGCTACTTATTCTCTGTATCTTCCCCCCTCTTCACTTCCCATTCCCCTGTTGCTAACCCTCCATGTAATCTCCATTTCTGTGTTTATGCTCCTGTTCTAGCTGTTTGCTTAGTTTGCTTTTGTTTTAGGTGTGGTTGTTAATATCTGTGAGTTTGCTGTCTTTTTACTGTCCTATTTTTGATCTTCTTTTTCTTAGATAAGTCCCTTTAACATTTCATATAATAAGGGCTTGGTGATGATGAACTCCTTTAACTTGACCTTATCTGAGAAGCACTTTATCTGCCCTCCCATTCTAAATGACAGCTTTGCTGGATAGAGCCATCTTGGATGTAGGTCCTCGACTTTCATGACTTGGAATACTTCTTTTCAGCCCCCTCTTGCCTGGAAGGTCTCTTTTGAGAAATCAGCTGGCAGTCTGATGGGAACTCCTTTGTAGATGACTGTGTCCTTATCCCTTGCTGCTTCTAGAATTCTCTCCTTCATTTGAATCTTGGCTAATGGAATTATGATGTTCCTTGGTGTGTTCCTCCTTGGGTCCACCTTCTTTGGGACTCTCTGAGCTTCCTGGACTTCCTGGAAGTCTATTTCCTTTGCCAGATTGGGGAAGTTCTCCCTTTTTTAAATTTCTTTTCTTTTTTTAAATTTTAATTGTTGTTCTTGTCTTTTACTCTTGCCCCAGCCCACTGCCCCAACCCTCCCCAACTCCCACCCATATCCACCCCCCTAATTTTTGTCCATGTATATTCCATATTTGTTGCTCCAAACCCATCCCCCTTTCTCCTGAAATTCCTTCCTTTCTCCCCTCTGGTGACTGTCAGCCTGTTCTCAATTTCAGTGTCTTTGGTTATATTATGCTTGTTTGTTTGTTTTGTTGATTAGGTTCCTGTCACAGGTGAGATCATATGGTATTTGTCTTTCTCTGACTAGCTTATTTCACTTAGCAAAATGTTCTCCAGTTCCATCCATGCTGCCCCGAAGGGTAGGAGCTCCTTCTTTCTTTCTGCTGTATAGAATTCCATTGTGTAAATGTACTATAGTTTCTTGATCCATTCATTTACTAATGGGCACCTAGGTTGCTTCCAACACTTGGCTATTGTACATTGTGCTGCTATAAACATTGGAGTGCATAGGTTCTTTTGGATTGGAGTTTCAGGGTTCTTAGGATATAATCCTAGCTGTGGGATTGCTGGGTCAAAAGGCAGATCCATTTTTAGTTTTCTTAGAAAGTTCCATACTGCTTTCCATAGTGGTTGTACCAGTTTGCAATCCCACCAACAGTGCACTAAGGTCCCCTTTTCTCCATATCCTCTCCAACACTTGTTGTTTGTTGCTTTGTTTTTGATGGCCATTCTGACTGATGTGAAGTGGTATCTCGTTGTGGTTTTAATTTGCATCTCTCTGATAGCTAGCGATATTGCACATCTTTTCATGAGCCTCTGGATCCTCTGTATGTCCTCCTTGGAGAAGTGTCTGTTCAAGTCCTTTGCCCATTTTTTAATTGGGTTGCTTGTCTTCTTAGAGTGGAGTCATGTAAGTTCTTTATATATTTTGGAGATTAAACCCTTGTCTGAAGTATCATTGGCAAATATGTTTTCTCATACAGTTGGCTCTCTTTTTATTTTAATACTGTTTTCTTTAGCCATGCAAAAGCTTTTTATTTTGATGAGATGCCATTTGTTTATTCTTTCCTCTATGTCCTTTGCTTTAGGGGATATATCACTAAAAATGTTGCTGCGTGAAATATCTGAGATTTTCTTGCCTATGTTCTCCTCTCAGACTTTAATGGTGTTACGGCTTATATATAAATCTTTCATCTACCTTGAATTTATTTTTGTGTATGGTGTAAGTTGGTGCTCGAGTTTCATTTTTTTTGCTGCATGTAGCTGTCCAGTTCTCCCAACACCACTTGTGGAAGAGGCTACTTTTACTCCATTTTATGTTGCTGCGCCCTTTGTCAAATATTAATTGACCTTAGAGACTTGGGTTTATTTCTGTGCTCTCTATTCTATTCCACTGGTCCATGTGCCTGTTTTTATGCCAGTACCAGGCTGTTTTGACTACAGTGGCCTTGTAATACAGTTTGGTGTCAGGTATTGTGATCCCTCCTACTTTGCTCTTCTTTCTCTAAATTGCAGCAGCTATTTGAGGTTGTTTATGATTCCATATAAATTTTTGAAGTGTTTGTTCTATGTCTGTGAAGTATGCCATTGGTACTTTAATAGGTATTGCATTGAATCTGCAATTTGCTTTGGGTAGTATGGACATTTTGATGATGTTAATTCTTCTGATCCATGAACACGGTATATGTTTCAATTTGTTTGTGTCTTCCTTGATTTCTTTCTTCAGTATTGTGTAGTTTTCTGCATACAGGTCTTTACCTCCTTGGTTAGGTTTATTCTTAGGTATTTTATTTTTCTTTTTGCTATATCAAATGGGATATTTTTCTTGATTTCTGCTTCTGCTGTTTCATTGTTAGTATACAAAAATGCCTTTGATTTCTGGATAGTGATTTTGTATCCAGCTGTTTGGCCAAATTCATTTATTAGGTCAAGCGATTTTTTTGCCGAGTCTATAGAATTTTCTGTGTACACTGTCATGTCATCTGCAAACAATGATAATTTTGTTTCCTTCTTTCCAATTTGGATGCCTTTTATTTCCTTTTCTTGTCTAATCGCTGTGGCCAATACTTCCAATACTATATTGAATAGAAGTGGTGAGGGTGGACAGCCTTGTCTTGTTCCTGATCTTAGTGGTAAAGATTTTAGTTTTTGTCTGTTGAGTATGATGTTGGCTGTAGGTCTCTCATATATGGCCTTTATTATGTTGAGGACTGCTCCCTCTATTCCCACTTTGCTGAGTGTTTTTATCATAAATGGGTGTTGTACCTTGTGAAATGCTTTTTCCACATCTATTGATATGATCATGTGATTTTTGTCTTTGCTTTTTTTATGTGATGTATTACATTTACTGATTTGCAAATGTTGAACCATCCTTCCATCCCTGGGATGAATCCCACTTGGTCATAGTGTATGATCTTTTCCATGTATTGTTGGATGCGGTTTGCCAATATTTTGTTGAGGATTTTAACACTATGTTTAGTGTCTATGCAGAAATATTGGCCTACAGTTTTCTTTCTTTGTTGTGTCTTTATCTGGTTTTGGGATTAGGATGATGTTGGCTTCATATAAACAGTTTGGGAGTCTTCCATTATTTTGGATTTTTTGGAATAGTCTGTCAAGGATAGGGGTTAGCTCTTTCTTAAATGTTTTGTAGAATTCTCCTGTGAAACCATCTGGTCCAGGGCTTTTGTGTGTTGGGAGTTTTTTTATTACTGCTTCAATTTCATCTGCTGTTATTGGTCTGTTCAGGTTTTCTGCTTCTTCTTCATTGAGTTTTGGAAGATTATATTTTTCCAGAAACTTGTTCATTTCACCTAGGTTTTCAAATTTCTTGGCATACAATTCTTCATAATAATTTCTTACAATCCTTTGTATTTCTGTGGTGTCAGTTGTAATCTCTCCTCTTTCATTTCTGATTGTGTTTATTTGGGTCATCTCTCTTTTTTTCTTGATGCACCTGCTTAAAGGCTTGTGGATTTTATTTATCTTTTCAAAGAAGCAGCTCCTGGATTTATTGATCCTTAGAATTGTGCTTTTAGTCTCTATGTCATTTAATTCTGCTCTGATCTTGGTTATTCCTGACTTCTACTTGCTCTGGGCTGTCTTTGTTGTTGTTTCTTGTGTTCTTGTAGGCATGGGGTTAGGTTGTTTGTTTCAAATGTTTCTATCTTATTTAGGTAGGCCTTTATTGCTATGAACTTCCCTGTGAGGACTGCCTTCACTGTGTCCCATAAGTTTTGTGATGTTGTGTTCATTTTTCATTTGTTTCCAGAAGCTTTTTGATTTCTTCCCTAATTTCATTCTTGACCCATTAATTGTTTAATAGCATGCTATTCAATCTCCATGATTTTTGGTGTCTTGAGTTTTTCCCCTTGAGGTTGGTTTCTAGTTTCAGTCCCTTGTGGTTGGAGAAAATGCTTGGTATGATTTCAATTTTCTTGAATTTGTTGGGGCTTGTTTTGTGTCCTATCATGTGGTCTATCTTTGAAAATATTCCAAGTGCATTTGAAAAGAATGTGTATTTAGTTTCTTTGGGATGAAGGGCTCTCTATATATCAGTTACATCCATTTCATCTAGAGTGATGTTCAATGCCACAGTATCTCTGCTGATATTTTGTTTGGGAGATCTGTCCATTTTTGACAGTGGGGTGTTAAAATCCCCTACTATAATTGTGTTGCTGTCAATATCTTTCTTGAAGTCCTCTAAGATTTTCTTTATGTATTTAGGTGCTCCTATGTTGGGTGCATATATATTTACAATGTTTATGTCTTCTTGGTGGATTCTTCCCTTGAGTATTATGAAGTGACCTTCTCGGGCTCTCTTTATGGCTCTTCTTTGAAGTCTGTTTTGTCTGATATGAGTATTGCTACCACGGCTTTTTTCCCTGTCCATTTGCTTGGAAAGTTTGTTTCTAGCCTTTCACTTTGAGTCTGTGTAGGTCTTTTGTCCTGAGGTGGGTCTCTTGTAGGCAGCATATGTGTGGGTCATGCTTTCTTATCTATTCAGCTATTCTATGTCTTTTGATTGGAGCATTTAATCCATTTACATTTAAGGTTATTATTGATAGGAACATATTCATTGACATTTTCATGCCTGTATTCCTCTCTCTCTCTCTCTCTCTCTCCCTCTCTCTCTCTCTTTTTCTTCCTTTCCTTAAAGCAGTCCCTTTAGTGTCTCTTGCAGCACTGGTTTGGTAGACATGTATTCTTTTAGACTTCTTTTGTCTGGAAAGCTCCTTATTTGGCCTTCTATCTTGATTGAAAGCCTTGCTGGGTAAAGTAGTCTTGGTTGCAGGCCTTTGGTTCTCATTGCTTGGAATGTTTCTTGCCATTCTCTTCTGGCTTGGAGCGTTTCCATTGAGAAGTCAGTTGCTAACCTAATTGGGGCTCCCTTGTATGTTACTTCCTTTTTCTCCCTTGCTGCCTTTAAGGTTCTCTCTTTGTCTAGGAATTTTGCCATTTTAATTATGATGTTTCTTGAAGTGGGCCTCTTTGTGTTCCTCTTGAATGGGACTCTCTATGTTTCCTGAATTTGTGTGACTTTTTCTCTTATCAAATTAGGGAAGTTTTCCATCATTACTTTTTCAAATACATTTTCTATCCCTTGCACTTCTTCTTCTCCTTCTGGTATCCCTATTATATGAATATTATTACATTTCATATTGTCTTGCATTTCTCTTAATCCTTCTTCATTCTTTCTGAGCCCCTGTTTCTTTTCTTGCTCTTTCTGGGTGTTTTTTCCTACTTTGTTCTTGAACTCGCTGATCCAATCCTCTGCTTCATCAGTTCTGCTTTTCATTCCTTCCACTGTGTTCTTCTGTTCAGAAATTGTATTCTTAATTTCCTCTTGGCCCTTGTTGATAGTTTCTATTTCCTTTTTTAGTTGATATAGTTTGCAGTAAGTTCATCATAGGTTCCCTTTAGTTTCTGGTAGCTCATTGATAGCTCTTGGAGCTTCCTGACAACCATTGCTTTGAACTCAAAATCGGATAGTTGAGTTGCCTCTATTTCATTTAGCATTCTTTCTGGTGCTTCTTCCTTTCCTTTCACTTGGGGATTGTTTCTTTGTCTTCCCATTGTTTGTGAGACTCTTCTTGTTAGCCTCAGCTTCTTAAATTGATCTGTTCTGGCTCCCTGGGTTTATGGTGTGAACTTCTGTGCTAGAATACCTGTGAAACTTGGTAGTGCAGTCTCCTTTGCGTATCGTGGTGTTCTCAGCTTACACTGTCTCAGCTGTTGAAATGTCCCCTCTTTGGGACCAGCTCTGGTTTTTTCAGTGTTCAAGGGTGTTTTTTTGTTGTTTTTTTTGTTTTTGTTTTTGTTTTTGTATCACTCGTGGGTATTTAAAAAGAGAATAGAGAAAGAGAAAAATGAAAAAGGAAGAAAAAAAGAGGAAGGAAGAAGAGATAAAATTGAAAAGAAAGAAAGAAGGAATAATACAAGAAACAAGTAAAGATAAGCAAAAGGAGTTGAGGAGTAAAAAAGATAAAAATAATGAAAAAATAATAAAAATATTATTCAAAAACAAAAAAGAAAAACAAACAAATAAGCAAACAAACAAACACACAAACAAACAAACAAAAAAAACCTCTTGCTGTTTTCCCACTTGCCAAGCTGGATTTTCTGGTCTTGCTGGCTGCAACGGCCGAGGGGTAATGGTATCACTTTTGTCCCTATTCAGCACTCAGTTATCTTTGGGCTAGTCCTCCCAGGGCTAGCCTGGTGCCTCTCGCCACAGGGCCTCGGGCGTATGTTTTGAGGCTCTTGGGGAGCACGCACGTTCACGAGTTCATGGGTGTGAGCTCAGGTCTCCTTCACTGTGCACTCACCCCAATTTCACGGGAGTGAGCTTCAATTCTCTCACAGGTCTCTTGTGCTCCCTGGGCTTCCAGCGTGGGCCACAGGTTTCCAGTCACTCAGGCATCTGCTGTCGCACCCATGCTCGAGTTTCCTGGTTCAAGTGCAGTTGTATCCGTTTGGGGGAGGGCGTCTTTAGTCGCAAAGCCTTATGCTGTTGCGCGGACCTGGCCCCCTCTCTAGAGCCCTTAGCCTGCCTGGCAAGCTGGAAGTTCCCTTTATTATTTGTTCAAATAAGGTTTTTACTTGTTGCTCTCCTTCTTCCCCTTCTGGTACCCCTATACTTCAGATGTTGGGATGTTCAAAGATGTCCTGGAGGTTCCTAAGCCTTGCCTCATTTTTTTGAATTCTTGTTTCTAAATTATTTTCTGTTTGCTTGTTTCTTTCTTCCTTCTGGTCCACTCCATTGATTTGAGTCCCAGTTTTCCTCCCATCACTATTAGTTCCCTGTGCATTTTTCTTCATTTCACTTATTGTAGCCTCCATTTGTTTCTCTAATTTGTGACCCAAATCAACCAATTCTGTGAGCTTCCTAATCAATCACCAGTGCTTTGAACTGTGCATCTGATAGGTTAGCTACCAGTGCTTTGAGCTGTGCATCTGATAGGTTGCTATCTCTTGGTCGCTTAGATGAATTAGTTCTGGGGCTTTGATCTGTTCTCCCTTTCAAGCCATTTTTTTTGGGGGGGTCCTATTTGTGGCTGTTATGTAGTGAGGGGTGGAGCCTTAGGTGTTCACCAGGGCAGGGCAACCCAGTCGCTGGGTTGAGATGCTGGATGGGGGTGCGGGGTCCGAGAGAGAGCAATGGCACTTGCTCCGCTCTCTCTCAGATTCTAGTCCCTTCCACCACTTTCCCCAAGCAAATTGGGCCCTTCTGGTGCTGATTTCCATGTGGGCAGGCTCATGCACGTTCTAGGACCCTGTGGGTCTCTCTAATGAACTCTCCTGTGAGGCTGGGATTCTCTCCTGGCACCTCTACCCCTCCAAGTGTTTTCAATTGGTGCTTTTAGGCTTTATTTCCCAGTGCTGGGGCCCTGCGTTGTGCAGTCTGTCTTGCTGCCCATTTTTGCCTAATTTATCTGTGCATGAACGTGTGGCCACAATGAGCCGCCTTGTGCGCCTTGCTTGGTCTGCTTGTTGCTTCCCTGCTTCGGTAACTGCTGCCTGTGCGCCCGGGACCACCAGCCACTGCTTTTTCCTACTGTGACCCCTCTCAGCTGGCTGCCGACTCTGCCCCTCTTACCGGTCTGGGTGAATCGTTGTCGGACTTCCATACAATTCAATTTTCTATCTGTTTTGGTTGGGATTTTTGGTTCTGTATTTTTGTTGTCCTTAATTTTGGTTGTGAGAGGAGGCACAGTGTGCCCACCTGTGCCTCCATCTTGGCTGGAAGTCTGGATTTTGCCTCCATCTTGGCTGGAAGTCTGCATTTTGCTCTTTAAACTGGACATCAACTAAGGTGTTTCAAAATCAAGTTAAAGCCAATGATCCCACTCTTCCATGCCACTGACTTAAAAACAAACAAAAAACTAAACTTATTTTGAATTCATTGGTAGAGTCACATGCAGTTGTAAGAAATAATATTAATACATGCCATGTATCCTGCACTCAGTTTCCCCTAATAATAATATCTTACATAACTATAGTATAATATCACATCTGGGAAATTGACATTGATATAATTCACTGAACGTATTCAGGCTTTGCCAGCTTTACACAAACTCATTCGTGTGTGTGTGTTTAGTTCTATGCTATATTACCACATGTGTAGATTACAGACCAGTTAAGTACCACAGGGATCCCACATGCACCTTTTAATAGCAGCCAGTATCCCTCCCCCACTTCTTTGCCTAACTCTTGGCAACCACCAATCTGTTCCTTATCTCTATAATCTTATCATTTCAAAAATGTTATATAAGTGAAACTGTATATATAACCTTTTGAGATTAGCTTTTTTCACTCAGTATAATAGCAAACCACTGACTTTGAAGACTCATAAAAATGGAAGTATAATAATGAACTAAGATATGAGGGAATTGATATTTTTGAATAAGAATTCCTATGTTTTCTTCCGTTTTCTGACCCCCTGAGACCAAGCTACCTTCTTTTTTTATTACCATCACCAATTCACACCTTGTCAGCAATCTTTTAACCTCACTAAAAAGCTCTAGTCTAAAAAGGTGGAATCAGAAAAGTTGATTGAACCTGTTTTGTTTTCTATCAAATGTGTCATTTCTGACAATAAGGGGTTACATTTGATGATCACAAGGGTCTTTTTACCTTGGAAATTTTATGACTAGAATCACTAAGATCCCATAAAACAAATGTGTGGTGGCCACTTTAGCATCCAGAATTAGGAAGACATAGGGAAGACTCTAAGTGATAGGGTCATAATATAAAGAAACTGGAATTGGAAAGTAACTAGTAAAGGTAAAAAACTAAGAAAATTGTTGGTAATTTCACCCTAAATAAAAATAGGTATTTTATCCTTGTTTTACAAATTAGAAAAGAGAACTGGAGAGTTTAATGATTTGATTAATGTCACATAGTTGGAGGCAGGATTCAGATTCAAGTCTATTTCCAAAGAAATTTCTCTCTCACAAAACAAAACCTTTGTTAGCACAGACATAAAAGATGTAAGCATCAAGTAAGGGAGATTCATGCAGAATGAAGTCTGTATACTGGCTGAAGTAGAGTGGCCATTCTAGCCAGTTTGTAGGAGTTGGGAACGTGTATGTATATTTAAGAGACAACAGGGAGAATGTGTTTATCCAGAGCACTGATTTTCAAACTGTGGTTCCCAGAGCAGTTTTACTCACCTCAGCTGGAAACTTAGAAATGTAAGTTTTCTGGCCCCAGGACTACTGAAGCAGGAGCTCTTGGGAGTCGAGCCAAGAGATATTTTAACAAGTCCTATAGGTGGTTCCGATGGACCCCAAAGTTGAGAACCACCGGTGCTCTAATGGAAAGCATATATTGGGTAGTGTATGAAAGTGAAGTTTTGAAGGTTAGATTTGGTTCATCTTCTTTGGTTCTAGTCCTTTAAGAAGTTAAAGAAAATTCAACTGAGTAAATTTGAAAATCTAATTTATTTATTTTTCAAAATTCATTTATTGAATTTATTGGGGTGGCATTGGTTAATAAAATTATATAGGTTTCAGGTGCACAATTCTATAACACATCACCTATATATTGTATTTTGTGTTTACCATCCCAAGTCAAGTCTCCTTCCATCATCATTTATCCCCCCTCTACCCTCTTCTACCTTCCCCACCCTTCTTCCCCTCTGGTAGTCACCATACTGTTTTCTGTGCCTGAGTTTTTGTAAAACCCATTCACAATTGGCTTTACGAAGTGATTCATGAATAGGGCAGCATCTCTTCTAGCATCTAGAAGGGTTTGTACTCCAGGGGTTGTATGAAATGGAAGGTATTTATAGAGAGAAGAATAGGGCAAGGGCTATTAACAAAAGAAAAGAAAGGATTATTTTTGGACCAGGACATCCTCTTTTGGGAGGAAGTGTTTTTTAAGATTTTTATCATACAGATTACTTATGGTGAGGAGTGTGAGATGGAGAGGGCCCACATGACAGATTACCTTAGTAAATCTAAATTTGGTATCATGGGCTTTAGTGTAAGTGACACCATTTCAGGCCTGTGCTTGTCTCTTTAACAAAGTCAGTAAGGTCTTTTAATGGCTAAAAATGTTGTTCCTATTTTTAAGGAGATTCTTAGGAATTGCTTTTTATTTTCTCTGCCCTGTGAATATGGTCCACTTGAAGGTGATCTCCATTGGCTCAAATTCTACATTTTGGTTTGACCTTGATTCTTGCCTTTGAACACTATTCTGTAAATCTGAGCACACTTTATATTGTATTCTGACTTACCTCTGGTAGGGTTGCCTGTACCAGTCCTGGGAGGTTTGGGGGATATAAGATAATTCTGACAATAGATGAATTGTGGATATTTGAGAAGATGGTGGTAATTTTGAACAGAAGAATAGATCTACCTGGATAGAATAGATCTATCCAGGATATTATTGTTTCTTTCAGTAGTCTGCTGCTCTTGGATCTATCTTGCATTCACAGAATAACACACAGTGGAGATGGAGATATGAAAATGGGTTGTCACATAACTGTGGTCTTGTAGAACACTCTATCAGAGATTCCCTGATTGCTTAAAAGTTGATGACACTTGAAAGAAGCCACTGGCTTTGAGATGGAAAAAGATTCCAAGGTTCCATTTCATATCTTGCCAAATTATAATGGAATTTGGAGTTTGGAAATAACATTATGGAAATTACTTAATACATGGAAGGTATGTGAAAGAGCACATTTTCTCTTTAGCAGATATGCTATGCCCTACTTTCCTCTTTACCTGACAATTCATATTTGATTTAAATTTTTCTTTTTTTTATTCCTTGAGGTTTATATTAAGCTTTAAAACAATATATGAAATAGTGCCTAAGGACCCCCAAATACTGAAGCCAGTGTTCATAAAGCATTTAAAAGGAAATGCTGATACATCTTGTGAGGCCATCCCTGTTAACTCACTGTTACTATAAATGTCTGAGGAGCATATTAATATGCCTATTAGCAATGTAAGTCTATTTCATTTTTGGGTCAAACAGTGAAAGGAATATTTCTTTTTTTCTTTTCTTCTTGTGATTGCCCTACCTGGGCTGTAACTAGCTGAACATTTACAACTCTGAATGATATAATGCAATTAAGATGCTCTATAACATTCTAATTTGCATATCTCATTATATAGAGTGACACCATTAGAAGACATGTGTTGAAGCTTTCAAAATGATTATGATATGTGAATGTATTATGGGATGAATATGCTTTGCTGAACCAAGATTGTACAGTATTCACAGGCATACTTAGGCTAGCAAGTGGTTCTTAGGAAGTGATTTCTGTGAGCAAGTACCAATCACGTTCTTTATTTTGCTTTTCTTCTCTGTGAATAGAACACAAAAGCCCCAAATAAGGAATAAATACTGTAAAATGGAGGTTTCAGAAGACAGTCATTATTCAAACACAACTAGCTGGGCTTTTTATTTTCTGTTTGTCCCTCCAGATCTACTGTTCCGGTTGGAATTGGTCAATGGGAGGCATCAGCAGTAGAGGGATGTTGAGGTGTTTGTTTTTCTGGCTTCTTCCTTGCTGGGTCAAGATTTGTTAGTGACTGTATTTGGAGGATTTTCATGAAATGAATGAAGTTTACACTTCGGGGCCCCTTAGATGTATAGGCTCTTTCCAAAGCCTAGAGAACTCCACCAGTGTATTCACATGGCCATGCTTTTGTTAAAAGGAAAAGATATATTCTGACATTAAGAAGTATATTTAAAAATACATTTTGGAATGTTTCAATAATAGAAGTGAGAAATTTAAGACTTCTGATTATGAGGTAACAAAAATGAGATATAATTTGAATTTAACAATTAATAAAATATAAAGCAAAAGTGATAAATTAAGCAATTAAATCAGCAGAAACTATTCTGATATTAAGAAATAAAACACAACTTTTCAGATTATAATAAAAGCTATAATTCATAAGAGAAAGAGATAAATTATGAATAAAAGATAAATAGGCTCTTGAATTGTATGATAATTTAATTAACAAAGAGGAATGAATTTTACAGACACATTGGAGAAATATATAAATTTGCTGGTGTTTGACATAAATTATTGACATTGATGAAGGTAATATAAAACTCACGCAAAAAGACTATAATAAGGATGGCTAAGAAACTGGTTAATGGACTTCCAGCCAAGATGGAGGCATAGGTGGCCACACTGTGCCTCCTCTCACAACCAAGATTAAGGACAACAAAAATATAGAACCAAAAAAACCCCCCAATGGAACAGATAGAAAATTGAATTGTACAGAAGTCTGACAATGATTCACCCAGACTGGTAAGAGGAGCGGAGTAGGTGGCTGGTGGAGAGGGCTTGCAGCAGAAAGAAGCATTAGCTGGTGGTCCTGGGCACACAGGCAGTGGTTATCCAGTGCAGGGAGGCAATGAGCAGACCAAGTGAGGCACACAAGGTGGCTGACTGTGGTCACACATTCACGTGCAGATAAACCAGGCAAAAATGGGCAGCAAGACAGACTGCAGAGTGCAGGGCCCCAGCACTGGGAAATAAAGCCTAAAAAGCACCAATTGAGAACACTTGTGGGGTTTGGGGTGCTAGGAGAGAATCTCAGCCTCACGGGGGAGTTTGTTACAGAGACCCATGGGGTCCTAGAACGTGCATGAGCCTGCCCACACAGAAATCAGCACCAGAAGGGCCCAATTTGCTTGGGAAAAGTGGTGGAAGGGACTAGAATTTGAGAGAGAGCAGAACAAGTGCCATTGCTCTCACTTGGACCCCGCCCCCACATCCAGCATCACAACCCAGCGACTGGGTTGCCCCACCCTGGTGAACACCTAAGGCTCCACCCCTCACTACATAACAGCCACAAATAGGACCCCCCAAAAAATGGCTCAAAAGGGAGAACAGATCAAAGCCCCAGAACTAATTTATCTAAGCGACCAAGAGATAGCCAACCTATCAGATGCACAGCTCAAAGCACTGGTGATTAGGAAGCTCACGGAATTGGTTGATTTTGGTCACAAATTAGAGGAACAAATGGAGGCTACAATAAGTGAAACGAAGAAAAATGCACAGGGAACTAACAGTGATGGGAGGAAAACTGGGACTCAAATCAATGGAGTGGACCAGAAGGAAGAAAGAAACAAGCAAACAGAAAATAATTTAGAAACAAGAATTCAAAAAAATGAGGCGAGGCTTAGGAACCTCCAGGACATCTTTAAATGTCCCAACATTCGAATTTCAGGGGTAATAAGAAGGGGAAGAAGAGCAACAAGTGGAAAACTTATTTGAATAAATAATAAAGGAGAACTTCCCCAATCTGGCAAAGGAAATAGACTTCCAGGAAGTCCAGGAAGCTTAGAGAGTCCCAAAGAAGTTGGACCCAAGGAGGAACACACCAAGGCACATCATCATTACATTAGCCAAGGTTAAAATGAAGGAGAAAATTCTAGAAGCAGCAAGGGATAAGAGCACAGTCATCTACAAAGGAGTTCCAATCAGACTGTCAGCTGATTTCTCAAAAGAGACCTTCCAGGCAAGAAGGGGCTGGAAAGAAGTATTCCAAGTCATGAAAATCAAGGATCTATATCCAAGGTTGCTCTATCCAGCGAAGCTGTCATTTAGAATGGAAGGGAAGATAAAATGCTTCTCAGATAAGGTCAAGTTAAAGGAGTTCATCATCACCAAGCCCTTATTATATGAAATGTTAAAGGGACTTATCTAAGAAAAAGAAGATCAAAAATAGGACAGTAAAAAGACAGCAAACTCACAGATATTAACAACCACACCTAAAACAAAAGCAAACTAAGCAAACAGCTAGAACAGGAGCAGAAACACAGAAA
>PVKU01000012.1:921467-1107673 GCA_004027475.1 Anoura caudifer | reverse complement strand
GCTACACAGGGTACAAATTCTCCCCACCGTATTAGGAAATGCCAGTTTTACCAGGTACTTGCGAGTTCCTGTGACTCCGCAAACTCAGCAACACTTAGTTATCGGACGTTTAAATGTAAATGAAATGAAGTTCAATTCGGCGGGTGTATAACTATATTTTCTTCTTCATTTCTGACATCACTACTGATGTTGGGCATTTTTAATACACTTGTGGCTACTCAGGTTTCTCTTTCGCAAAAAGCACCTCCTCAAGTCTTTCTCTCTTTTTTTCTATTGATTGTTCATTCTTTTCTTACTCATTTTTCAGCATTCTTTATCCCCACTGGATGCTAGCTGTTTGTTGATTTTATGTTGCAGACACATTTTCTAGGTTGTGGCCTATCTTTTCACCCACTTTGTACAGTTCTGGGGTAAACAGAAGTTCACATTTCGATATCACTGAAACCCTGGAAGTCAGGTGGGCAAGTTGCCTTTAGCACCTGGGAATCTGATGGGTTATCTACACACAGCAATTCCTAATCAAGTCTTTTAAACTGTTCCCTTTGTATTATAGTTAGCAACCATCAAAAAACCCAAACTTTAATGCCACAAGTAGGTGACAAACCTATAAATAACTTAGCCACCAGCACTGAAATGATATTTAAAAACAAAATAAAAACAACAGTTCTTCCTTTTCTTTCATTGCCCAATAGTGTTAAAATGTGTTGTGATAATGCCAGTCGATTTCAAACCCAGTTCCAGGCCTTCAAGTCAAATCTTTTAAGATGATAAAATGCAAGTAGTTTTCAGAACACACATGCGTGTTGGAGAGTCACCCTGTACCATGCAGAGGGCACAGCAGCGACAGTCGGGCTCCCGTTGCAGCTGTGGCTTCCACCCACCCCAGCCCACGTCACCACCTCCCCTTCCCCAACCAGCCAAACCTTGGTGCTGAGCTTCCTGGGCACCTGGGCCTCATTCTTCCTCTGCATCTCAATGGACACCCCGTCTGCAGTGGGCACCAGAGAACACAGGGTCCCGGAGGGGAGAGGAGAGCAAACGCCATTGGCTGGAGCTATCTGCCATCCAAAGAGCTGCAGGAGAGGCTACTTAGAGTGGAGCCCACGGGCCCAGGAGCGGGCTGATGATGGGCAGATGGATGTCTTACCACACCTGCAGTCCGCTTGCCTTCTTGGGGACACAGGCTGGGAAGCTCTGCTCTACGGAAGAAGGAGTCTTAGAATGCCTTAAGGCAGGGTAAGAAAGACCACGGGGCAGTGGATGGATTAGAACAGTCATCCATGCTGGATGCAAAGTCAGAGCCACTGGGTTTGCTCTAACATTACACTGGTAGCCGGAGCTCCACTCCCAGGGGGTCTGATTTAATGGGCTGTGGGCGAGGCACAGGCATCGGTAAATATTTAAAAGTTCTCCAGGCGATTTAAATGTGTGGCTGGTGATGAGAGTCACGGTATTAGTACGCCCCAGGGCCTGGAAGTCAGTGGGGAGTCTGCAGTGAGAACCTGGAGAACTGAACTGTTTCTGAGGCGTTAGAGAGGAGATGCAGGTATGGACCAGTATTTCTCGGTGCGGTCCCGAAAACATCTAGCAAATGCAGGTTCTTGGGCCTCTTGCTCATTAGGACTTCTAGGGGTGGGACCTAGTGATCTGCATTTTATTTACTTATTTTTTTAAAGATTTTATTTATTTTTTTAGAGAGGGGAAGGGAGAGAAAAAGACAGGGAGAGAAACATCAATGTGTGGTTGCCTCTCACAGTCCCCAGCCGGGGACCTGGCCCGCACCCCAGGCATGTGCCCTAGATAAGGAATCGAACCTGTGACTCTTTGGTTTAGCAGGCTCGCACTCAACCCACTGAACCACAACAGCCAGGGCAGAATCTAAATAAGCTCTCTCTAGGTGATTCTTAGAACACTAAAGTTTGAGAAGTGAGAAGTATTGTGGAGGTAGGACCTACAGGATTTGATCATTACCTACAGGTATTAACATAAAGTTTTTTTAATTACTTCAAGAATTCACCAGAGTAAATACCCAAAAGAAATACTGCATATATTCGCCAAAAGGGGTGCCTCAGAAGGAGCCTTGGTAAAACCAGTAAAGAACATACCCAGCTACCTTCAGAGAACTCACACACTGCTGTTCGCGTAAGCGGCACTTTTGAGCTTGCCTGTGTCCCGGCAATTTATACCTGGTACAGCTGCGACATACCTGGGCTGCTGCGGTTGTGGGGAGATTATGTGAGAATGCAGGGAGGAACTGTGGGGAGGAGCAATAGGTCGGAGAAACACTGTGCCAAACCTTCTCAGCCTGGAGGCAATCAATTTGTGAATGACAAAGTATCCTTCTTGGTCCACCAGAGACTCCCTCTTGCCTCTCTTTGTTTTGTGTTTCAATTCCCAGCTTTGAGGTACCGCTCACCTCTTCAGTATAGCTGGGCAACAGTGGCACCTGGCAACATGGGGACCATTTCGCAATATGGCAGAATTCCTCTCAGCCTTGAATTTGCATATAAATATATGGGCCTAGATGTAACATGTGAAATGTGACATTATTGTAATTGGCAAGTAGATGGACATTGGATACTAGACATGGGTAGTTTTATTGCTTATAAAAATGTTTAATAAGATTTAATTAATTTTCACAAAAATGTGGGCTTTCTTGAAAAATCTTTGTTTTTATCCCTGTATTTTTGAAGCAGTTGTGAATATTTAAAGGGAAAAATCATTTTGAAAGCATGAGACCATTCTGATTTTTAATTTTCTAACTTCTAATTTACATTTTACATTAAAATATATTCAAGTTTTGAGCATTTGGAAACCACCACACATCATTTTTTAATCCTTTGGATCACTGAAATGAACACAAGATCATAATAGAAATAGAGAATAATGACAAAGAAGAAAAACTGAAAGTGATGAATAGAAAAATTCCAATTAAGAAGGCTGCTTAAAATTTTAAAAGCTAGAAACAATGAAAACTAAGAGTTTATTGAGCATCATCCCAGTAAAATTCAGAAATAAGGCATTATAAATCATTTATTAATGAAGTTTTTAAAGATTTTATTTACTTATTTTTAGAGAGAAGGGAAGGGAAAGAGAAAGAGGGAGAGAAACATCAATGTGCGGTTGCCTCTTACGCATCCCCCACTGGGACCTAACCCACAACCCAGGCATGCGCCCTGACTGGGAATCTAATTGGTGATCCTTTGCTTTACAGGCCTGTGCTCAATCCACTGAGCTATACCAGCCAGGGCTAATGAAGATTTAATTACTCATGAAAATGAGTAATAAATTATTACTCATTCTGAGTAAAATTCAGAAATAAGACATTACAAATTATTTATTGATGAAGATTTAATTACTCATGAAAATGAACAATTACTCTTATCAAAATGCACACCTTGGACTTTGAGTCAGATTAAATACTTACAACTTCATATTGCTTGCTAAGTGATTCTTTAGATACTAATGAAAACATGAGATGGACGAGAGATTGATGTCAATTACATAATTCAGAGGTCATAAACTTAACTCGAGGCTGCACCCTGCCAAAGAAAAGCAAATATCCCTGACACCAGCAAATTAATGAAAACAGACAAAACCTCTGCATTATCTAACTGTTCGTTAGATAATGATACTGAAAAGAGACTCTAACCCGTTCAATAGCATGAGATTACTTCCAGCAAAACACAAATGTGCTTTGGATTAACAGTGCAGACAGGTAAGGGGCTATGTCATAAACCTGACAAGCTGCGGGGAGGGGGAGGGGGACCCATGGCAGGCCTGAGAAGCTCAGGGACAGAGAGTAACCACACACGATGGTCTGCTCATAAATTCCTAACTGGGCAGATCATGTGGGGACTCATGGCTGTAGATTCCTTAGCAAAGGTCAGTGTTTACCTTAAGTGAGCCCTGTCCACAGTTCTGTGCATCTGGGACAGCATACCTTTGAAACAACGTCAGAGAAATTTTCTTTTCTAAACCCCCGAAGGCACCACCGCAGGCATCAGAGCGGGAGACCGGAGAAACTGCGGTTGTTATCTCGTCCCTCGCATACCATTTCCATGTGCTGTAAATATTCATTAACTACCCTGCACCCACCAGCATAAAAGAAGTGTGGGTTTCTCCTTTTGCCTTCTGTCCAGTCCTAGAGATTTTCCCACTTTGCTGTCTTCCGCCTCCTTAACCTACCACTGCAGGATTTCATGTAATCCTCCTTCCACCTCTGTCTCCTCCTTTGATTCTAGTGTCTAAAATAAGCTGCAAAACTGCCATTTTCAGGAGCATGTTCGCAATCAAATAAGATCTTGCTTCCAGACACATTGTCAAAATTTGACTCAAACTCTTATAAAACTTTCCCTAGGTTTGGATGTCCTTTCGTCAACAGTGGTAATGGCTTCCCGTTGGTTAAACGTGGGATAAAATACAGTATTGCACTGAACACTGTCTTCCAAACAAAGTGTATTAAGCATGTCTTTTTATTCTGGTGTTTTAACATCTGGGGCCTTATGGACCCTGGAGGGGTCACAGCCACCCAGACCCCAAAATAGCTTGTTAGAACATCAGGAAGGGCCAAATTTAATGTGAAAACTCAACAGGGAAATCATGCTAAACTGAACAACTCTCACCTGGCTAGTTCACATCGGGTGATTTCTGTAAGCCCAAAGGTCATGAGCAAAACCTCCTGGGCTCCAAAAGTTCTTTTCCAAAAGACATGGATGCAGTGGACAACTTTAATAGAAATGGAGGCAGAGAACCATGGGGCTTTTGGTAAACTTCCCTGGAACTTCGGGCACGTACCCTGATCCCTGCACTGACGGGCACGCTGTCTGAGGCCCAGGGTGCAGGCGAACAGCAGAGCAGAAGCCGGCACCTCGGATAACGAACAGCAGCCTGAGCTCCACAGCCTGGGTAACAGGAAAGGCAGCATGTTCAGGTAGGACAGCTGTAGGTAAATCCAGCCCAAAGTCTGTGAAGTTAGGTTCTCTATTCTCCCCTGAATCTGTGTAACGGGTCCGGAGTTCAGGTTGCAGTGCGTAGGGCCCAGGTCACACCTGTGTTACGATGGGTCAAAGAAACCACCGCAAGGGAATCTAGGAAGACAGAGACCTCAGGCGGATCCCTTCTTCCGCCCGCGCACCCCGCTACCACTCTCTTAGAAACGCCTCTCTGCAAACACACCTGCCAGGAGTGTGAACAGAAAATAGTCTCCCCCAACCTAGGAAGCTTGACAAGCAACCACTTACATAGTTCCGTGTTTCTTGGTGTTGGCTGCTCCCAGGCAAGTACCAGGCCCCTCCTTCTATGATCTGGATGCCGCTGGTGTGGGATGAAGGCCCAGCAGAAGTAACTTTGAAAAGTTACTCAAGTGCTTCTGAAGGAGGAGCCAGGATTAAGAACCCTTGAATGAGTTTACACCCCTAAGACTGCAGTCATCTGACTTTGGCTAAAATGGAAACCAGTCCCCGAGAATGTGGGCCCTAGTGCAGGAAGGCTTTCCAACCCATGACCAGATTCAAAATGATTGATTAAAGGAAACCTTAAAGATGATGGAGCTAGGATCGAATTGTTCCTAGATGTTAACTGATTCTGAAAGCCCCATACAAGACCTTGTCTGATAACCTGATTACCATTGTTTAACCTATTTATTTTTAAAAGAGGGTTTTGCTGTAGCAAAAAATGGGCTAACATCTAATTTCATCTCTCCATTGAAATTCAGGTTTCAATCCCACAGATAGGGGTTATGGAGTAGTGGAAGGCCTCCTATCACAGGTTCTGATGGCAGAAAGAAGTAGGTGCAAATTCGGTACTGCCAATTTTTAGCTGTGGGACCTTGGGTAGGTAACTCAACCTCTCTGAGCCCCTAAAATGGACGTAATAATACCTGTTTCTCAGGAGGCTTGCAAGGGTGAAACGGGACAGCATATTCAAAGCATCTCTGCTAGGCTCTTTGACAACAGAACGACCTGGGGTTACTGGAAAGATGTTCAGGGAAGGTAGGAATAAGGCAAAGGTCACAAGCCCTGTGTGGACTGTCTGGCCTTGTGCCGCATCTTTGTGTTAATAGGTAGCCCTGGCTGATCAGTAGCAGGCATTCTTCACTCTGATGCTCCTCCATCTTGATTCAAATATAATACTTTCCATTTTTTCCTCTGACTGTGGATTCATTGGTTCTGTATTGCTCCATATTGAAGGCTGATTAGCTGGGCCTATCACTCTCCTGTATGAGGAGCTCTGTTTACTGGAGTTTCCATTCCAGGCCACTGACCAGCCATCAGTGGTGCCCGGGAGGGGGGTGAGGTCACGTGGCATCCAGCATGCACAAAGAAGCCCTCTGAAGGCAGTTATGGGCACGTGGGGCCCTAGAGCAGGCCTTGCTTGGCCTATCTGGTTCCGTGCTGGGCATCCCAAACAACAGGAACTCGTTTGGGATGTAAGCAGCTACTGAAACATCCAAACCACTTAACCTCTCAGTTGTGTGGCTATGATTCAATGTGCCCACTAGAGGGCAGAAAACTTTGAGATGATCTATATATTTTTTTTACCTAGTGAATAAACTGGCTAAGTTATGGTTAGCAGAATAATAAATAATCATAGATAACTGTTATTGCATACTTTCTAAGGGCCAGGAAATCCTCTAAACATGTTATATGCATTATTTTACTTAAGTTATTATGTTATTCTCTTCGTCTAGTTCATATTATAATTATGTAATTGTTAGTTGACTGGGTTTTTTCCCTTCATTTTTAAATGTGATTAAACCAAAATTTATTTATATTTGGCCAGGAAATTTATTATTAGAAAATTTATTTTTCCAATATCTTTTGCCTATGTTGTTACTTAATTTTATTAGTTAACTTATTTTTCTTCTCTCTGCCCACACTGGGCTGGAAGGTCTTTGAGACTGTTTAATTTACTGTTCTGTCCTGATTAGTGAGTCTGGATCATTCCAGTAGCTGAATAAATTCTTATTTAATGAATAAATGTTGAGTGAATTGAATCTTGGCCTCAAAATGTGGAGGTCTTCATTATAGTGCATTGTGTTTTGTTATTAGTAAAATTGTTTTAAAACTTGTGATATCTGTTTTTAAGTATTTGAGTTTAGTTATTAAGTAGTTGTCTCATATTCTATCAATAACTTTTATATGTTTTATTTTGGGAGAAAAACATTCTTTTATAGACATTTTAGTTTTCACAGTGTGGACATTGTCAAAACTAAAATCTTTAAGATCCCACTTTAGAAGAACTTGCACTATCATTTAGCTGTTGATTATGATGATTAAAGGTATTGTAATTATTCAGACCAATTTGTGAATTTACATTCAATATGCTCATATAGCGCTGACCTCGAGCCAGGCATCATTCTAAAGACATTGCATCCTTACAGAGGTGCTATTATTAGCTCCACTTAACAGATGGGGAAACTGAGGCACAGAGCTGTTTCTTATGTTAAGAAACTTGCCCAAGGTTTCACAACTCGTAAGTGGCAGAGCCGGGTTTCAAACCTAGGTATCCTGGCTGCAGACTCCAGGCACGTAATCACTGCCTCTAAAATTCACTGATGATTTTGTACAATGATGACATAAAATACTGCATTTTGCCATGTATAATGTCACTTTTTGCCTAAATTTTTGAGGAAAAAATAAGGGCATGCATTATACATGGGTAGTACTAATTCCATATCTATATAATTATATTTAATTATTTTATTTATGCTCATGCATTAAAAGTGTCACTCCTTTAAAATTCTTTTATAATACAAAAACCAAGTATCTAAATATAAATAAATTAAAAAATGAATTAAAAAATTAAAATGAAAGACTTTTTTCCTGAAAGTTTGGTCCAAAATGTGGGTGCATATTACACATAGGAGCACATTGTATGCAGCCAAATACAGTCATAATTGCATCGGTAACAATTCTTACAAGTCACAGCAAAACAAATTTGGGAGAACTTTCATGCATTTTCACAATGGACTTTTATTGTATTAAATATTTGAAATAGTAGTGTTGGGAAAAGAATTCAGAAGGTATCACTAGTTCTCAAAATCTTGTTTCTAGCCACAGAGTAATTTTTGTCATTACATGATTAAAAACCCCAAAACTATAAAGTATTACCCTCTTTCCAGAAAAATCAAACACATGAACCAACTAACGCGCAAAGGCCAGCTGACTGCAGGGCAGAGTTCTTGGCGTGTCCTCAGAAAAGACAAAGCATGAGGTGCTGAAATCTCCTAATATCATCCAGGAAGTTTCGCAATTCGAACAGCATACTGAGCCCGCTGGACTCAGCAGTTCTACTCCTAGATCGAATGCCCCGAAGAACCGAAAACGGCTGTTCAAGCAGAAACCCGTGCACGAACACTCAGAGCAGCGCTGTTCGCAGTGACACTCCTCACACTCACCCAGATGCCCAGCCCTGGGTGAGTGGATAAACAAGATATTTTCATGCAATGGAATATTGTTCAGCCATAAAAAGGAATGAGGTACTGATCTCTGCTACAACATAGATGAACTGCGAAAACACGACGCTGAGTGAAAGAAGTCAGACAAAAAATGCCACATACTCTTTGGTTCATTTACAGGAAGAGGCAAGTCCATAGAAACAGAAAGCAGATTAGTGAACTAGGGACAGAGGAGACAAGGGGAAACTAAAGATTGGGGTAACTTAAGCTTTCCCTGGGGTTTCCAGTGGAAAGAACTTGAAATTCCTCCACCGGGACAGGATTCATTGCTGTCCCGTACCCACCTTATACCTAGCGCTGCTGTCCTCGGGCTCTCAAACCATTCCTTACGGCTTCCTTCTTCAAGCCTCTGGCTCTCCACTCACCCACACCTGCTCGTTGGTCACAGCGTCTCCAGGTGGGGTGAGTGTCTCCGGAGTAGTGTAGTGCCGTAGTGAGAAATGAAACCTTGCTACCTAGGTCTCATCGAATAGCTGGATCTCCTGGACCGGAGCGAACTGGATCCTCTAGGTCTAGTTTCCTTTACTCTAAGCTCCAGCGAGAGCTGCAGGGCCTGTTAGCTGACCTGCTGGATTAAGCACAGGCTCATCTCTCAACCACAGAATTTAATTTTCAGGTTCAGTGCAGTTTAATCACATGCAGGCAAACATTTCCTCAAATGCCACAGCATCTCAGCCCTACTCACGTATCTTGAACCTGGGGCAAACTTAAATCTCATTTCTTGCTCCCCTTGTGAGTCTACCTGAATAATAAAGGACACCCTTTTTTTTTTTCTTTTAGAGATTTATTTAGTTTTAGAGCGGGGGAGGGAGAGAGAAGGAGAGGGAGGGGAACATCGATGTGAGAGAGGAGCACTGATCCATCGCCTCTTGTACACGTTCCAACCGGGAACCAAACCTGCAGCCCAGGTGTGGGCCCTGACTGAGAATCAAACTGCTGAACTTTCCGTTTGCGGGATGACAACTTCAGCCACACCAGCCACAGCACTCAACCTCTTCCAGCAAGGGCTCCAGACTCGATCATATTTTTCATTTGTTTCTGAAGACTCCCTGAGGTGGGGTACAGTTGCCATATTTTTCTTACACTATTATTGTTAAATCACAAGGAGAGGGTAGATTATGCCACAAGTGGTACTGTGACAACTGGACAATTATTTGGAGGGGAAAACAGCTACATACTTGCCTTATATCTAATACCCCCCACACTAAAATCAGCTCCGAACGGGTTAAAGATTTGAGTGTTAAGAGACAGAGAACTGTCTGAAGTAAAAGAAGGTACTTAAGCTTCAAAAAGGCATACCACTGGCAATTAACAGATATTTCTTACTGAAATATCTACAAAGATGGACACATAGAAAAAGACAACTATGAACACTGACAGGTGAAGCCTGATGACTTGGTGACAAAACACAACAGAAGTCAAAGTCAATTTTATGGCAGGTGCAGCTGGACCAGCATGGAGGGGCCCCTCTTGCCTTCTGCTTGTGGTAGAGACCCACTATCAAAAAGGGATGAAGAAGCTTGTGTCTTAACCAGAGGCCCAGGGACTCGGTAAACTAGACTGATGGCTTCCTGGAGCGTAGAGAACTTTAGAAATGTGTCTGTCACTCTACAGACCACCCCCCCACCCAGAGTAACTAAGTCAGGCTATTTAGGGGAGACACCCAAGCACTGGTGTTTCTTTAAAAACTCCCAAGGTGGTTTCGATGTGTAGCCAAACGGATGGCCAGTCGTCCACACTCATTTCTCAGGTGCTACTCTGTAGGGAAGCGGGGTATCAGGAGAGTCTCCCTGGTTTCGGCCACCCTGCCTCATTGTGACATTTCTTCCCTTCCTCACAGTCTGTAATTTCCCTCCTTACTCTCTCTTCTCCTACCATTTTGATTGCTCTTTTTCAGTTTTCAGTATTACCTTCTTACTTCTGCCTGCCCCTGAAATATTGGCCTTTCCAGAGCTTGGTATCTTGAAATATTCTCCTTAAATTGGAAGTTTCATTCAGTTCTAAGATGTCAGCTGCTGCATGCAGGCTGCTGACTTCCATTCTTACGACGTAGGGTGGGCATTCTCCCCTCTACGACCCTGTTCAGGGAGGGCATACCCACTACGCAGGTGGAGCCACACCCAACCCAAGCCAGGAAAACTGAGAAGGTCTTGACAAGCTGGTGGGAAGAGAGAAACCTTTTTAAAAAACATAATAGCACAGAAATTATGTTAAGAAGTGGCCTTGTAGAAACTTCACCAGCATAGACCACTCACATAGACCATTCCACTTTGTTGGAATACTTAGAGCCCAGTGATGGACCAGAGGCCAAGAGAAAGAAGCCCAACCTGGGACAAGAGAAGAGAAAGAAGGCACTGGGGGAGCACAGAGGAAGCCTGTCTTCTGCCCACCCAGCAGGGACAGGAACAAGCTAACCAGGAGACTGAAAGGGAAAAGGAAGAGCTGCTCGGACCATCCCTCTGTTCTACATATGCCTGACTGTCTAATGGTACAACTTCCCCAGTAATGAGCCGCACCATTTTCACAACCAATGGCGCATGTCTCTACCAAGCATCTAACCCCCGCCTGCTGACCCAGAGACACCGCAAACACAGCACGTGAAAGGAATCCCTCCTCTTTTCCCTCCCCTCCCCCTGCTCCATCTGCTCCTCACCTGCACCACCTCCACAAATGGAACTGCTGTTCCCCCTGCCTGCTATGTGAAATCATGTGCCCCCAAATTCTTACGCTGAAGTCCTAATCCCAGTGCCTCAGAATGTAACCCTATTTGAAGATAGAGTCATTGCAGATAAAAAATAATTGAATGAAGCTGAGGTCATTAGTGGGCCCTCATCCAATACGACTGCTGTCCTTCCTTATGAAAAGGGGAAATTCTGACACAGAGACGTGCTCACAGGGAGAACACCATGTGACTCTAAAGACAGAGATCAGGTGATGCATCCACCAGCCAAAGAGCACAAAAGATTGCCAGCAAACCACCAGAAGCTGGATGAGAGGCATGGCACGGATTCTCTCCACAGTCACCAGAAGGAACCAACCTTACAAACCTTGATCTCACACTTCGAGCCTCCAGACCTGCGAGATAACGCATTCCTGTTGTTCAGGCCCCCAGTTTGCGGTACTTTATTTTGCAGCCCCAGCAAACCAATGCATCACCCAAAGAAGATGAGCCCTCCATCTGTCGCCCCCACAGCCAATGACTGGGACATGCATCCACACACAACCCACATCCAACAGCAATTTCCAGTGACACACAGATGACTAGCAATCTGTGGTGCTTTGCTTTGTTCTGTAGCCCTAGCAAAGTCACACACGGCCCAATGGAGACACACCCTCCGCCTCTTATGCACATCCACTGAGTAGATCCCATCCAGTTAACCCCCCAGACTTCTCCGTTCAGTCTCTATTTCCATTGCCTCTGTAGTCATATTGGGTTTCGGGTTAGCTGTTAGCCCGATGTTAGGAGAAGATAGAAAGGGGCTTCATGGTCTAAGTGGAGAAAGGGTAGGTCGAAGCTGGTGCAAAACACAGAATGTCTAAGATTCAGAGGGTTTCCAGAGGTGGGGGGGGGGGGCGCAGGCAGGCAGAGAGTGAGGGAGCGCCCAGCTGTGGGAAAGATAAACACCAGCCACTGCCTGGTGGCAGGATGCTGAGACCGCAGAGGCGGCATCAAATGTCAGAGAGGCGGGGCTGGCCAGAGGCTGGGCTCCCCTGGGCTCGGGCCCCAAGAAAGAGGACAAAGTGGGGTTGGGCTTTTTCCTGAGATGTGTTTTGGTGCTGAGTGCGGATCTTGGGGACAACTTCGCTCCTGGGTTTCCCTGGGACATGGCTGCAGCCTGCACATTCCCCAGGCAGCAGTTGTGTGAGGCTGCAGAGGGTGTTTCTTTTCCAAATGCGAACTGAATGGACAGGTTCGCTGATGGGGTTCCAGGTTCCAGTCCAAGAGGTGTGAGCTGAGCGAGCACTCGGCATTCCCGGCATCAGCTCCAGCTCTGCCGGTGGGTGGGAGACTTCGCTGTGGATTCTAAACTTCAGGATCAAGCACTGAAGGACCTGGACTAGGAGGCTGCCTTGGGCCCCCAGAAGGACTCTGAGCAGCTGTGTTTGCCTTTCTCATTATCCCCGGCCCTTCCTTTCACCCCTGTGCCCCTCCATCTCTCACCCCCATTCATTCCTTCCCCCATCCTCCTCCTGCAGCCCCTGCTTGCCTCCCTCTCTTTTCACCTATTAACACCCCCCACCGTCACCTTCTTCCTCCATTCTCTCCTTCTCTCTTTGCATGCCCCTTCCTGCTCCCCATTTTCCCTGCTTCCCCCCCCTATTCCCCCTTCTCTCCCACCCCTTCTCCTCTCCTCTCCCCATTTCCCTCACTGGCCTTTCTCCCCACCCCCACCCTCCTACCCTACACTCAGCTTTACTCCCACTGAGCCTTTCATTTGCCTCCACTCTGCTCCTTTTCACTTAGCTTCCCCCTGCCAATGTCTCCTCCCTCCCTCTTCCTCCCAGTCATTTTTGCCTCTTTCTCCCTCCCCTGCACCTTTCCACCCTCCCTCCTCACTTCCCTCCCC
Organism: Anoura caudifer; assembly: GCA_004027475.1. Lineage (NCBI taxonomy): Eukaryota > Metazoa > Chordata > Mammalia > Chiroptera > Phyllostomidae > Anoura > Anoura caudifer. Next base: position 1,094,644 of record PVKU01000012.1, on the reverse strand, counting down.
ACCCTCCTTTAGCCCCACCACCTCCCACTCCTCCCTGCTCCTGCCACACCCAGTGTTTGCATTTCTCCCGGATCCAGATGAAGGGGTTGCCCTACCCCAGCCTGTGCCCAGCCTACTTCTGGCAATTGGGGTCTTGCTTCATGGCTGACGGCTCCAGGACGCAAGCCATGGGGAAAGGGCCCCCGCTCAGCATCCGGCTCCTGCAAGCCCAGTATGAAGGCTTGAGGGAGCAGCAGAGGGCCCAGGCCCACCTCGTGGTGCTCCCAAAAGGTAGGGCTGGTCGGGTGCTGGGAGCAGCCACGGAGGGGAGGAGGGCCTGGCTGTGGGTGGACTGGACAGAGTGGCTGGGGGTCCCAGGGCACAGCCAGGGGAGAAGATTCCCCTCGTGGGGAGGAGCAGGAAAGCAGGTCCCCTGGAGCAGGAGCCAGAGCAGGGAGGCTGGCTTAGGGTAGCCCTGCTGGACTCAGTCCTCTGTCTCCTGAGCCAGGGCCCTCAGCCAGGCATCTGGCCAGCAGCCTGCTGCTCCCTGGCTTCTTCTGCTCTTCTGTTCTGATCCTGCTAGACTGGTCTGCCAGGTAAGCCAGGCTGGGCCCCCCTGCTAGGCCAGGTGGGGAGATGGGAGCTCTGCCTCTTGGCTGGGTCTCACCCAGGCACCTCCTGCAAACCCAAGAAACTGGCTCAGGAGAGAGAAGATGTGGCATCCCTAACAGCCTGGGTCCTGGCCCAAGGACGTGCAGGGCTCCAGGAGCTTGCTCCTCACAGCCTCGGACAGCAGCCAGGGAGGTACAATGAGACACAGAAGCCCTCTCTCCGAGGGGAGAAGCTTGTTCCTTTGGGGAACTCAGATTTCATTGCAGGAGGAAGTTAGGAACACAAGGATCAGGAATCAAGTGATTGTCAAACCCCAGCCCTTCAACCTCTAACAGAGGAACAGGTCAAGGGAAGTGGGAAGGTCCCCTGAAAGGTCAAGGCTGTGCTGGGAATTTCTGTGGCTGTTTGTACAGTTCAGCACTCATTGAGAAAACTGCCCTTCAGTAGGTCAGGCTGGAAAGAAATCAGGAGCCAGAGGGACCTCACCACCCTGGACAGGAAGTGTGCTGCCTCTTGGAGACAGAAGTGCCACTTCTGAGCTCAGGCAACCATCTCCCATCACTTGCGCTGTTGCCAAGCAATGGGGTCCATTTGAACCAACTGTCACAGCCAAATAACCCCACCCCCCATCTCTGCAGGCAGGCTTATGCTGAAAGTTTCCTATCTCATCCTCAAGGTTGTTCATTCATTCAGCAAACATTCATTAAATTAAGCCATTATCTACTGAAAGCACCAGGCCTAACACGCCTGCAATTCACACTCGTGAATCCATGTACCAAAGACAGCTCAAACTTAACGTGCCCCACGGAATTCACCATCCCCTTCCCCTACTCCTCCCAGCTGGCCCTTCCTTGTGCATTCTGTAACTCAGAGCTACCTACTCCAGGAAGAAATCAGGGTAAATTTACAAAAATAAGGTGAAGATGTTGCTAGGGAGACAAAAGAGCAATCTTGCCTATCTTTGAGCAGCAGGGTAGATGGTGGTGCCATTCGCCGAGATAGGGAAGACAGAAGATGGGGACATTGGGAGGGAGGGGGAAACCTGTTTGTGGACATGCTGCATCGGAGACAGTCATCTGTAGGACTTCCAACCAGCCTGGATGTCAGAGAAACTTTGGGGCTGGAGATAGAGGCTTGTAGTTAAAGCTGTGAGCTTGGGTAAAGCTGTGAGCTTGGGTAAAGGGGCAGGTCAATATGGGAATTGATAAGAGGCTAGGATGAAAATTGGAGTTCTGGAGGGTTCAACTATTTAAGAGACAAGCTGAGGAAGAGAAGCATGGAGAGACAGAGAGGAGAGGTGAAATGATAGGAGAGGGATATTGAAGCTTAAAGAGGAAGGAACCCCATTCACAGGCTGGGCCTTGCGTAACCACAGTTGAACTTTGGGAACATTACGCTAAGTGAAATAAGCCAGTCGCGAGAAGACAGATACTGTGCCATTCATTCTGCTTCTATGAGGTACCTGGAGTCAGCAGTTTCATAGGGACAGAGTCGAGGGGTGGTTGCCAGGGGCAGGGAGGAGGGGGAAGCAGAGAGCTGTGGTTTCATGGGTGCAGAGTTCAGCTTGGGAAGACGAAACAAGTGCTGGAGACCAGCTGCGCGGCAGTGTGAGCGTACTTAACGCTACTGAGCCGTACCCTTAAAATCACTAAGGTGTCACTAAGTCTTATGCATGTTTTACTACAATTAAATATTTTTTCACGGGTAGGAAACAACAGGAGGTACTCATGTCATGAAGTCAAGTGCACAGAGGAAATTTAGGAGACAGTGATGCTCTGTGTCCAGTACACAGACACCCGGGAGGGTACAGTGACCGTTGAGATCGGCTCCGACTCAAACTAGATCCCAGTGTCTCAAGACACTGAGTTGTGTTTGGAAGGGCAGGTAGTCTGGGAGTTGATTCGTGGAATGAAGGACCCTTGAATTAGCTTGCTTCATCCCATCTTAGCATTATGGGATGGATCTAGATTCTAGACATTCGGTTCCAAGGAGCAGCTTTGCTGCACCGATGCAATGGAAGGGCGCCACGGAGGCATGAGCTGGGGCCCAGGAAGGCCCTGTGCCCCAGGGGCTGGCGTCCAAAAGGCATGCGCTTCTGTCACATGCAGGTTGTGTGGGACTCGTCTCATGGAGAAGGGACGGGGGATGAGAGCTCATGCCTGGGCTGGGTGGTTTAGATGCACATTTCTTCCAACATTCCCAACGGCACTGGCAGGCGGCCCCTCTTTGCAGACCTCCATTCCCTGTCCCTGCATCCAGCTGGAAGAGAAACCAAGCAGGAGTGCAAAATGCCTCTCCCCCAACCCCTACCTTCCGGCAAATCGAACCAAGGACGAGGAACTAAGCAAGCAGCACGTCCTCCTCCTCCTCTGTTCACAAATTAAGCACAGAGCGTGTTGAATATCTGTAAAGGTTTTCATGTTTGTTGCACCAAGAAGGCAGTTGTGCAGGAGGGAGGCAGGAACAAATCTTCTGTCTTCCCGCTGGAGCTAGTGCTTGGGGGACTGCGATGTGGCGAAGATGGCTGCGTAGGTCCTCTGTGTCTCCTGGGTTCCCAGGACTGGTGCTCGGGGGGCCTCCTCTGACTCAGTTCCTCTAATAGTCTCTCGCCACTCCTGCCATATACTTTGTCACCTACAGGGCCTCCTGCAGGGGACAAATGCCAGAATGCTCAAGGGAGCTTTGCAGACATTTCAGAGGGCTCTCCAGGCTGGTCACAGGCCTACTTGCTGTAAGAACATGCCTTTTAGACATTCACTTCCACAGTCCTCACCACCACCCAGAGCTGACAGGAAACTATCATGTTTACAAGGTGGTAAGAATACGGCCCTGAGGAAAGACTTCGGTCCGCATCCTCATCCCTGAGGTCCATTCAGGGAAGCAGTGGGTGCTGCAGATGTGTTCCCACCACAGAGTCTGTGGGAAGGAAGGATGAGGACAAGTCCTCCCCCACCCTGGGTGGTAAACCTGTTCTCAGAATCATACAACACACAGACCCGTAAGTTGAGTACTCTCCACTGGTGAGTGTCTGTGAATCCTGACAGGTGACCCGCATGTGTGCCTTCTCTCCTTGACATTCTTTCAGCCCAAGATGCTACTTCCTTTGCTCTTCCTAGGGGTCGCTCCCTCAGTGCAGTCAAAAACTGAGGTCTGTTATTAAATTCTGTTACGCTTGAGTTTTTCGCCATGGCATTGGTCACCATCTGAAACTTTATTACATTCATTTGCTTATTGCTTTTCTACCCCACTAGAACACATCATGAAGGTATGGGTTTTATCTCCGTGTTCACTGCTGCATTTCTGGCTCCTAGAATAAATAATGCCTGGCACGTAGCAAGTGCTCAATAAATATTTGTTGTACGAGTGAATGCTTGTGTATGTGAAAGAGAGAAAGACAGAGACAGCTTGCATGGGTGTGACTATGTGAATGAATGAGGTAGGGAGGGCATGCACTTGTGTGAGCATGTGTGAGTGGAATCACATGTGTCTCCATACATATGCGTGCACACATGTGCAATGTACTGGGTACCTGGCCTCTGTGCCATTTGGGGTGTAGCCTTCATTAATGAGAGCTGCCCACGTACCTTCCAGCGGCAACCCTGCTTGTGCCTTTGCTTTCTCAGGAGGGAACACACCTGCTCCTGCTGAATCCATGGTCAGCGCTGTTTGGATTAACAAGGAGAGGAGGCACTCACTGTTCCTGGACCAGGTGGATCCTGAGGCGGCGGGGATGTGGGAGGAGGCGGATGGAGGCTACCCTCAGGTCCTCCAGGCTCCGTGGTGCACACACCTACAGGTGCGTTGCTTGGTCCAAGCCTTCCACCAGGAGACCAGTCATCACGTAAAACACAAGGGCAAGTTCACAGGGTCTAAGCAAAGGCTGGCACAGCAAAGGGACCCAGGCTTGCTTGAAAACAAGCAGATGACTCAGCAAGATGACACGCCAGAGGCAGCCCCCCCACATGAGGGTCAGGTGGGCAAAACCCAAATGCAGGCAGTGGGATCTGGCTTAAACAATGGCATTCGGTGCCCTACCTCCATAAAGAACCCACACAGGTCTGGAACACCAGCTCACTATCCATTTCCCCAGAGGAAAACTCCCAGGATCTCCCAAGCTGCCCGTAACCTGGGCTTATATGGCCCAGCCTGACGCCTTCAATGCAGCCAAATGACTTCAAAGCCATCTGAGGTGTCATCAAAGAACCTAGGAGGCAAAGCCACAATGAAGGTCTCCAGCTGTGCACAGAACGGGACTAACTCCAGGGTAGGGGTTGTGGGAAATGAAGTTCACGGTGGGCACAGGGTCTTGTTCTTCGGCAGAAGAGAGGCTGCCCAGACCGGACTGCTCATAGCTGAGGATGAAGGAGTGCTGTCTGACCAATGCAGCCCCATTCTGCTTAAACAAGACATTGCCATGGAGCCCTGGATGCCCGGTAGGACGCCTGCTCAGTCCGTAGCACTGGGGAATTTGACACACAAAACAGGGACCCTAGCCCCCGGAACGCCTTGGCAGTGCCCTGGAGTGCAGACGAACATGGATGATCTTGTGTCCACTGCCTTCTGGTGATTTCTCACATGTTCTGGGCAAGATGAGCTCTGAGAATTGCCTTTTTCTGGTTGCTCTGCCTGGAGGCCAGCTCAGTTAGAAGTCACTACGTTTACTGATAGTGACCACACCCTTTCAGCTTGAGCTTCCCAGGGTAATGGTTCCCCAGGAGAAAAAGGGGCAGAACAATGCCACCTACCACTATGGGTGTTTAAGGGGCCTTTAGGAAGGGTTGGTCACCTCTCTCCTCTCATTGAGATGGCACACCCCCGTGTCACAGAGTTTTTTCCCTCTGTCCTTCCTCCTTCCCTTCCTTTCCCTCCTTCCTTCTTTCCTTCTTTCTACTTTTCTATTTGTCTGTCATCTCTCCCTCTTTTCCTCCCTCCCTCTCCCCTCTCTCTAAATTAAATTCTTATTAACACTGCCCATCATTCAAGACCTGTAGTCACAGAAGTCTGAGCAGAAGGAGCCAAAGAATCGCTCCTGCTTAGAAAATCGTGTTTCCCTCACACTGTTCCCCTTGCTGCCGCGTTTGTATGACTCAGCTCCTTCCTGGGATACTGTAAACCTAGGAGAAAGTGAAGCAGGTGTTACTTGGGTGAGATGGGGAATAAAGTATGTCTTTCCTGGTTAATATTTAACTTTAGTAATGATATTTAAACACATCTGAGGTGCCTTTTCCTCATATAGATCCTCTCTCTGTAGTTTCTCCCACATCGTTTTCCCCCATGGCAGAGCCTTGCCAACACACATCCTGAGCTGTTAACTAGGATTGTCATTACCTGTCAAACACACGAGTGCTTGCTCCTTGGGCCACCCAGAAACTCACTCCCATTTGGATGTTCATTGTGATTCCTTTCATGAATAATTAATAAGAGCCAGTTATTGATTTTTTTATAGTCCAATGAAAAACAAGAACATTTTCTGAAAAAAAAAAACAAAAAAACAAAAAAAAACTGTGTCCTTTGATTTTATTTTAAAGAGGATTCCCACTCCCTGGCCAGGTGGCTCAGTTGGTTGGAACATCATCTTATACACCGAAAGGTTGATGGTTCGATCCCTGGTCAGGGTGTGTACAGGAGGCAACCAATTGATTTCTCTTACATTGATGTTTCTCTCTCTCTCTCTCTCTCTCAAATTAATAAACATATACTCAGATGAGGATTTAAAAAAAAATTAAGAAAAAAAGATTCCCAGAACTATTCCCCCTTTCTGTAGTGTATCAGTCAGATAGGCTGTGTTTTGCTGAGTAACAAACAACCCCCACATCTCACAACAGAAGCTTCTTTTTTGTTCCACTCATCAAAAGCCTGCTGTGGATTTGGGCAAACTCCCAGGGCGGCTTTCCTGAATTTACTACCAGCAATTCAGGCTGCTTCAATGTGGCACCACCATATCAACAGTGGTTTCCCTAATCACCGTAGCCAGAGAAGAAAGCATACATCAATAGTCGTGTACTAGCTCTCGTCGGTTTTACTCACATTTCATTGTTCAAAGCAAGTCCCATGTTCTTATCTCCACATGAAGGGTATGAGAAAGTTCGATCATCCCGTGCGCCTAGAAGGAGAGAAGACACAGAAACACAGGTGAGCAGCACTAACGGTTAACACAGGGAGACAGCAGCCAGGTCGTGGTACAATACTAGATTTCATTCTAAATACAGAAAGTAGCCAGTAGGGGATTTACATGTGAGACTAAAATGATTTGATTTGCAGTTTAACCAGGTTACTCTAGTTCTATGGAGCATGAGTTGAAGGTCATGTTAGGAGGTGATGTCGGGGGAGGGGAGGGTCACGTCAAGGAGAATGGGAAAGATGCTGTTAGCTCAAGTGAGAGTGGAAGCTGGGAGGTGGAGAAAAATGAACACATTTGATACATGCTTTGGAGATAAAATCAATAGGGTTTCCTAAAGGAACACTGAGTTCAGTTTGAAGGATACTGCGTTTGAGATAGTCATGAGACACACAGATGAAGATATCAAATGGGCAGGTGGATAAATGGGACTAGAGTTCTGGGCTAGACATGAATTTAATTAAGTGTCATGAGTATGTAGAGATCCTCAAAAGAATGAGAAAAGATGCGTTCACCTATGCAGAGTGAAGAGAGAAGACAGGGTCCAGAGTGAGTCCTGAAAACCCGCAATTTACTTCGCTGAAGATCTCTGAGAAGGTTTCCAATTCCTACTTAGAGGAAGTGGGGTGGATGGAGGAGGGGGCAGCAAAGGTCACTGACGGGGAGTGACCAGGGGAAAGCGGAGCGGGGGGCATGAAGTCACAGACCCCAAGCACAAGATGTTGCACAGTTACTCCCCTCATTGCAAAACGTCCACAGATCCCTGTTTTCCAGAGTCCACATTCTCCAGTCTGGAGTCGCTTTTCCTAGAGTGTGGTTTGAAGAGGCCAGAGTCCAAGAGGAAATTCCAGAGGTGGCGAACACATTTCTGCCAAGGGCAGGCCAGGCCATTGTTAGCAAGTTCAGGTCCAAGCTGCTGAGAGTGCCTTTGCCCCAGAGGCCTGCCTGTCCCCAGGACGGGGTTATCCCCAGCCTGGGGTGGGCTGCAGATAGAAAGTTCCCTGTGGCGGAGGTTGAAGGGAGATCAGGCAAAGAAAGGCTGGTTTGCGGTCCTTCTACTCCTTTCCCTCAAGACCACTTCTGCCAGGCATTAGACCGGAACCATTTCTCTGCGTTACAATCACACACACTTTTACTAACACTTGGGTTGTCAAGCTTGTTGGGGCCAAGGGCTCAGATTACATCTGGGCTGTCATTCTACCCAAGACCCCGATTTCCTCTGCATGCTGGTCAGGCCTGGAGCTAATTTTCTCTTCCAACGCTCTCCACAGTGCTAGCAGAAGATTATCCTAAAGTAGAGAATAACCAGCTTACATCACAAATCCTGCATCAGGCAGGTTACATCCATTGGAGTCGCCCAAGTCAGAGCCCACCAACCCTCACCACTCTGCATCCTGCCTGCCCACAGTGAGGACGCCCCCGCGTGGCTGCCAGGAGATTTGCTTCAATCTTCCTGGGTTTGGAGGCTGATGCATCTGGGCTTGTCTCAGCACTGCACTTGGTAGACAAGACCTTGGCTGAATCGCTTAACTCTCAGAGTCACAGATTTCCCAGTATAGAATGAGGCGATAATAGCCCCTGTGGGTTGAGGACGGACGGGGACGGGAGGGTCGTTCTCCTTGGCTGTCTATTCTGCCCCTTCCCGGCTAGGGGGCAGGCTCTATTCACTCCAGCTCAGCCTGATGCCATAAGTTGTCAGTCACTCCCTGTCATTAAAGTGCTTTCATATCCGTTCTTAAGACTCACAAGTATACGAATTTGAAAGTCTATCTCATATTCAAGTAGAGCCCACCAACTCACCTCACCATTACCACCCAGGACAGCCTGATTTATACCTTTAAGACTACAGGGAGGGGCGTGGTCTTCTTGCTCAGACACCCCTCCCCCTCCTGTGCCCACAGCTTTTTGGCATTGGGTAAAAGGACAGGGAGAGGGCACAGAGGGTTCTTTATGTGACTGGCTGTGGTGTACTTTGATCTCCTTTCTCTGGGCTGTTTACACTGACCTGGCCCACGGCCTGCAGGCTTAGTGCAGACACGTGGTGGCCCCCACAGGCTCCCGTGGCGGTGTGGCGGAGGGAGGCCCCTGGCACTGGGGGTGCCCTGTGAGAAAGGTTATGCCTGATTCTGCTGCAAACCCCGCCCCATCGCCTCAGAGGCCCGCCTCTCTTTGCTAATTGCCCCAGTTTCATCGACCCACAGCTGGCCCCCAAATTCAAATCGGTTTATGCTCAAATAAACTATGAAATGTCTTAGCATGCCTCAGTTTACCCTTTAGTACTATTATGTTAAACCACCTTCTGAATCCTTCCTTCCCCTCACTGATTTCTATGTCACCGCAGCTGGGAAACCCCCTTTAACTGCAGGATGGGGCAAAAGTAGTTTACAGTTGCTTGCATGAAAAATAATACAATAATTAATAAATAATAATACAAGTATAAACTCTGTGTTTCACATACTTATACCTGTAAACCTATTTTGCCCCACCCTGTATTTTTGAAATGAAACCACCGCTGGTGAAACTGGTGCTTCTATCTGGAGGCCAGAGGGGTCCATGACTTTTCCTAAATACTCGTGAACAAAGCAGATGCTGTGGAATAAACCTGACAAGCTGGGGGCATAAAGCAGGCCTGACAAGCTCAGTGACCGAGAGTAGCCACACGGGAGGATCTGGTCGTAAATTCCTAACTGGGAAGGTCATGAGTCTCGTCCCAGGCCTGGAGCTTCCATGGCCAAGGTCAGTCTTTACCTTAAGTGAGCCCTGCCCAAGATTCCTATGCATCTAGGATAACACACCTTTGAAACGTCAGAGTCATTTTTTTCCAGGCCCCTCAAGGCACCACCCCCAGCACCAGACCAGGAGACCACAGAAGCTGTCTTGTCGCCCACGTACCATCTCTGTCTGACAGGAGATGATCGTTATTAACTGTCCTCTACCCACCGATGTAAAAGAAGTGCGTCCCTGGTTTACTTTCTATCCAGTCCTAGAGACGAACCGGCTTTGCTTTCTTCCTCCTCCTTAACCGACGGCGGAAGGACTGCGGGTGCCGTCCTGCGTTTCCTCCTTGGATTCTAATGCACAAAACAAGCTGCAAAGCTGCCTCCCCGAGCGTTTTCTCAGTCCGTCGGGATTTTGCTTCTGGGCATGTCCTCAAAATTTGGGCTCCAATAACCTCTTACAAAACTTTTCTATAGTTTGGACATGCTCCCTAAAACCAGAACCTTTCCTGGCTTTGAGGCATCGATTGTCCCTGCTCTGCCCAAACATTCTCTTAGGTCACTTCCTTGTTGTTGATAAAGACCCAGTTCACCTGCTTTCAACAATTGCCATCAGCACCTCATTTTCTGAACTTTCTTCCCTGCCGTGATCATGTTTCTCCCACAGACAATAAGCAATGGGCTTCCTGGAAACAATGTTCAAAGCACTGAACTTTTCATTTTAGTTTTATTTCTTGGGTTGGTGACAATCACATTGTTTTCTCCTCTATTTCCACCCAGGAAAACAATACACCCACTGTGTACTATTAATCCTTTTATCTCCACTTTGTCTGTTTGTTGATAAATCCACAACCTGGCTACGTTTCAATCCACTCCACAAAGTCCCCAAACCCAGGAGCATAATCAGGACTTGGTGTCATTCCAAGCCTTTGGCCCCTGGCGGAGAAATAGGAGGGGGAGGAGGAGGAAAAACTGGGGGTGGCACACACCGCATCTTCTGCACCCGAACTCTGAGTGTTCTTACAGAGACCCTGAGCCAGCCCTCAAGGTCACTATCAGACCCAGATCCGGGTTAGAAAGTGTTATCCCAATGCAGGTGCTGTGCCCCTTCCTGAGCAAAGCCAGTGCTCTCGAGGTTGGAGGAGCCTGGGAGAGCCTGTCTCCACCCCTGCCAGTCTCAGACTCCACTTGCTCGGTTCTCCCCCAGCACCAGAGCCTGCTCTCCTCTCAAGGTGACTGAAACAAGTGTACGCTGGGTGAAACCCTGGGGACATCATGCGAGCCCCTCTGAGCCACCTAGCCTTAGGGTTACCCCAAGGTTGGCCCCGTCCTCTCGGGCAGGCTCTGCCACCTGAGCTGCACAAGAGAATCATCAGGAAGCTTGGAGAATATTCAGTTAAGTCACAGTCTCTGGAGTAGGGTCCTTGTATTGATATTCCATGGTTTTTTATTTAGTCAAGACATAAAATATGTAAAGTGTGGGAAGTGCACTAATCTTCTATATAGCTCAAAATTTATTTTCAAGTAGACAGAATACTTATTTGCACAGAGGTACTCATGCACTTGTGTGATTAGACAAGACAGACATTTCCAGCATTCTAGCAAGTTCCCTTCAGCCTCTTCTCAGCAATCAACCACAACTTACTTTTCCGTTGTCCTGTTTCCATTTTTTGTCATTGTGAATAAAGCTAGTATCACTCTTTTGCATGTCCTTCAGGAGATGTTCGTTTTTGTCTCTTTATTATATTCTTCTTTTTTTAAACAGATGCCTGTCTAGATGAGCTGGTCTTGAGCATGGGCACTTTTTATTTTATTTATCTTTTATTAATTTTAGAGAGAGAGAGAGGAAGTGAGAGAGAGACACTGATTTATTGTTCCACCCACCCATGCATTCATTGGCTGTTTCTTTGTGTGCCCTGACTGGGGATCAAACCCGCAACTTTGACATGTAGGGACTGCGCTGTAACCAACTGAGCTACCTGGCCAGGGTGAGCACAGGCACTTTTAGAAAGCTCCCCCTGGTGATTCTAAGGTGCAGTCAGCATTCAGGCCCACTAAGGCCCACATGGACTGCAAGCAGGATGCGCAAAATTGTTTGAGGGACAGGCTGCTCTGTGAGGCCAAGCACACCACTCATCAGAATCTTTATGTCCCCTCTCCTTTGGGTCCCACTCTTATTCTACTTGACTTTCCAAGGAGGGGGAGCCGCAGTGACGGACGGTCCTGTGAGGGAGGCTGCCCTATGCCTATTTGATCACACCAGCTCTGCGGGTGGAAAGGAAGGAAGTGAATGCCCACGGGCCCTCTGAAGGAGAAAGTTGACCAGAAAGATCATGGTCTCTCCTACCAACAGCAGGCCCCTGGTGTCCCCTTTGTGGGGAGAGGAACGGTGGAGGGAAGACCTTGAACTTCCTCCCTAGGGCCAATCGTACAGGGAACCAGAAGCATCGTACTCACTGCTTGTGAGAGGGATCCTTAACTTCAGGATTCCTCTTGACATGAACTAGAAGCCACACGCAGATGAGGGAGCACTGGGTGATTACGGTGAGGAATGCTTTAGGTCAAGGACCTGAAATGGTTTGGGGAAGAAGCTCCTCTGAAAATCCTCTCTTTGTTTTTTTTTTGCCAGAGGTGGGATGGGGGTTGAGGGGTGGGGAGGGGAGATGGTGGGGCAAAGATTTTTTTCAGATGCTGAAAATTTCAGATTGGGCTTGCCAAAGGCATCTCAGCCAGTCTCCTAGAGTCCAGCTCTGTGGTTCTCCACGTGGGTTCTGTGGACCGGGACTAACAACATCAGGGTCACCTGGGAACCTGTCAGCGGTGCAAATTCCCTGGCCCCACCCAGACCTACCAACTCAGAAACTGTGAGGCCCTGCAACCTGTTTTAGCAAGTCCTCCAGGAGATTCTAGGGCAGGCCCCTGTTGTGACACAGGCTGTCCCCACCTCCATGTGTGATTAGTTTGGATGGGTCACATTTGGTAGACTCTCTCTTGTAGCTCTCTTTTTCAAGCAAAAAATATCCCCATTAATGTCCCAGGCACTTGCATGGAGATAGGGAGAATTGCTCACTCACTGGGGAGAGACTGTTCCATTTTAATGTTTGCTCATTAACTTTCAGCTCCGTGTTTCTATTCTTATCTAAAGACTGGTAGTCCTGCCCTGGCTGGTGTGGCTCACTGGATTGAGTGCTGGCCTGCGAACTGAAGGGTTGCTGGTTCGATTCCCAGTCAGGACATCAGGGTACATGCCTGGGGTTGTGGGCCAGGTCTCCAGTAGGGGGCGCGCAAGAGGCGACCAATCAAAGTATCTCTCGTACATCCATGTTTCTCTCCCTCTCTTTTTCCCTCCCTTCCCTTCTCTCTAAAAATAAATAAGTAAAGTCCTTAAAAAGTATTTTAAAAAAAGAATGACAGTCCTGTTAGCCTCTGTTGAAGAGGAAGAGGAAAAGTTGCCTCCTGCAAGTCCCCACAGCAGGGCACAGAGCACCCCCTCCCCCAGCTTCGTTATAATAGCCCCCAGCGGATGGCTAGTGCGAAGCACAGGCTGGTGCAGTGAGGTTAGAAAGTAAAGAGTCTACACACAGAGAGAAAACAAACTTTTTCCAGATACTGAGCCTCGCCTGCCTGCCAGACTCAGCGCTGGGACAAAAGGGACAGATACGTAGGCAAGTCACACACTTTGTTCTTAAGGAAGGGAAGTAAAATTCAATCACACTGAACAGACATGACTCATGGGGTATGACCATAAATGACTGTATTTTTGCCTTCCACGGGTGATATTCATGGCTGGGCTAATCCCTCATAGGAACGAAAAGCACTCCTGGCCACTCTGAGTCACAAAACAATTTCGGAACTTCATCTTCCTTTCTCTGCAGCTCCAGGCTAGATGTCCACAGCGGGAGGGGCGCGAGCTTGGGTAGCTGCCCTCCCTCCCATGTGGGGCTTCCAGCTCTGGTCCCAGATTACTTAGTGAGGTTTCTGTCCTCTCCAGGGCTGGGAATATGTAATGGCTGGGATGGAGGGAGGTGAGGTAAGACCTTCTTTGATTAATATTATCATGAGACAGGCAGGGAAGGAATTCAACACCAACATGTTTTCTTTCCTGGCTTTGGAGACTCACCTGTAACCGTTGGTCTCTTCCCGACCTGGGAGCGCAGCCCGCTCTACCTGGTTGCTTCTCCCCACCTGCAGCTTCCTGGCCCACAGGCAAACCTCCAGCTCCTTGGCGGTTCCCGTGTCCAGCATCTAAGAAAACCTCACACTAACTGTCTTAAATGAGATGCCCATCTCTGCTCCCTCAGAAACCCACAGCATGCTTTGCACCCACAAATTCTAAAGGGGGGCTACACTCACACAGTCACCTCTCTTTGCTGTGTCGTTAGGAAGTGGCAGCTGCAGCCTGCAGCCCTTTGGGATGTCACATACCGATTTGCATGTTCTGTGGTCTCCATAGCACACTGCTTGAGGGTCCTCTGAATCCCCTTGCTCTCAGCCTCAAAAAGAGGCTGCCCCCACTTTCCGTGGGGAGGCACTGAGCTCACCAAACATTCCCTCCGGCAGCCCTCTTTAATTGCTAACTCCTGATGTGGGTGGGGTTAATGGTTATTTAGGAAGTTAAACATAGAATTATCGTCTGACCCCCCAACTCCACTCCTAGCTGTATACCCCCCAAATTAAATGAGGACTCAAGGCCATGCACACACATGTTCATAGCCACGCTATCCCCTTACAATTAGCCTTTACCTTCCCAAGTCAGTGGACTGATGGGGACGGACCAAGCAGATGGTTTAGTTGACTTCAGTGTGTGAAGATGCATCGAGAACATGTGTGTTAACTACACATTAATTACCTCAACTGTTCTACTGCCGAAGGCACTCACAGATTCCAACGGCACACTCAGACTGCCTTGTTACAGGCGGAAGTCACTGTAGCAACCACAGAGGCGAGGTAGGCACGAGCTTCCTCGTTTCTTTTTAAGTTACAGTTTATTTTCAATACTATTTATGTACTGGTTTCAGGTGTACCGCAGAGTGGTTAGACAATCCCAGACTTCACAGAATGTCCCCGATATTTCCAGTGGGTGCTGGAAACCGTACGTAGTTATCCCCCTGTTACTGCCTCTATTGCCTACACTGCGCTGTGCATCCCCGTGACTGTGTGGTAACTGCCCACCTGCACTTCTCAGGCCCTTCGCCCCCTTCACCCCGCAGCCCCCCTACCCCCTGCCCTCTGACAACCACCGGTCTGCTCTGTGTCTATGAGTCTGTTTCAGTTTTGTTTGTTTCGTTCTTCAGATTCCACGTGTGAGTCTCTGACGGACTTATTCCACTGAGCGTAATACCCTCCAGGTCCATCTATGCTGTTGCAAATGGCAAGATTTCATTATTTTTCTTTAAGGCACGGGCTTCTTTAAGTCACGCCGGTCTTTCACTGCCACCAGCACACACGCAAGTCACCTGAGCACCAGAAGCCCAAGGCCTCCTTGTGTTGGAGGTCTCTAGTGTTGAGCTGCTCCTCTAGGCAGGTTCCAGCTACCTGGCCAGCCTGCAGTGTCACTCTCCCTCCAGCCTCCTCCAGGACCAGACGCAGTTCATACGCTCAGTTACTATGACGAAGCATCTGTGGCAGGCTGGTACTTCCCTCCCGAAACAACACATAAACTTGTGATAAAAGAACATCATTTACTTTAGCTAATGCATTGTACAGTGTTAGCTCAGGGCCACTGCCATGCTCTGGCAGCTCTGGAGATAAGCATGAGGCCATTGCATTCAGTGGGTTAACCCAGACTAAACAACATGGCAAACATATTTGCCAGCCACCAGAACCTTCTTCGAGGCCATCTGTATGGCTTACAACTTGCCCAAGTCCAAGCAGCTGCATGACCCTGAGTGGCCCCGAAAAGCCCTCAACTGCACAGGTATGAGACACAGGTGACATGACTGAGGGGCGCGTGAACAGTCAACTTAATTGCATCTGTGAGCGATAGTCCTGTGACATCACCGTCCAGGCTAAGCCCCCCCACGAATCCTTGCCGAGTGTGCCGGCACTGCTCCCATGTTACTCAGGATTTGTGCGACGTGGGAGTTTGAGTGACCTTTGTGTTGCCCAAGGAGGCATGCGTTATCCTTTGTGTTAAGATACAGTCTGTACCCTGATCAATTCAGAGGACTTTCCAGGACCAGTGGGCAGTTCATTGTCCCTCTCATCTGTCCTGCTAACTGCTCTTCTTCCCATAGTTTGTGTCATTATAACTACAGGAAGGGATAAACTTGGCGTGGACTGTGTAATGAGGGAGAAAGTGCACCTCGATGAAGGTTTTCTTTTTTTTACATTGATTTGAGAGAGAGAGAGAGAGAGAGAGAAACATTGATTTGTTGTTCCACTTGTTTATGCATTCATTGGTTGATTCTTATATGTGTCCTAACCGGGACTCGAACCTGCAACCTTGGGGTATTGGGATGACACTCTACCTAACTAACTGAGCTATCCATGGGCTCAATGAAGGTTTTAATAGCTTATTCCTTTGGGCTCTGAGTTGTCCCCTTGCCACTGAGTTGTCCCCTTGCCAGTGTTCATGATAGCAGTGGAAATCCTAGAATTACTGTTGCCTAATCTCTACAAGCCAGTCTGCTGTCTCTTCATCAACTCAGGGAAGTCACAGATACGGAAGACCCAGGGAAAGGACATGCCTATTATTCTGGTAAATAGAATCTTGTTACTGCATCTCACCATTTCCTAAGGTTGGACCATGCCCACGGCACCAGGTCCTGGGGGTGATGAAGGAACAGGGTGGAGAAAGTTTGAGCCTATATAGTACTGCTTGAAACAAGTCTGCCCTCCAGCCGCAGGTGCTCTCCATGGGCTGCAACGTGAGAATTAAACTTCTATCTTCTTTCAGCCACTGAATTAATCATTGGGTCTCTTCGCTGACAGCCTCGCTTTAAACCAGACTTAGGGATGGGGTGATTACGAAATATGTGTGCACGTGTGTGTATGTACCTGTGAACAGTAGGGACCAAAGAAAACAGGTGCTTCAGGTTGGAGAGCGAAGGATGCTTTCCATGAGACTCTAGAACATTTGCATAACCCAGGAGGCATGTATGGTAACTTAGTCCACAGCCCTGTGTGCTCAGGGAAGCTGTGGGAAAGAGCCAGAATTTTAGTGGGTGTTGGCTCTTAGTGACAGTGGCTGCTTCTAGCAGAGACTGTGGATGCCCCACTCCTACTCATATCCCACGTCTTAGCCACGTCAGCACACAAGCCCAGTTTCCAACTGTCAGTGGTACCACCTCCGTGTTGGAGATAGGCTCTCCTGTTTGAGAGAAAACACAGCTGGTCCAGGAGTAGGGCCAGAGATTCGTTTGCTATTGAGTCAAGTCAACGAGAAGGAAAGTTTGGGAGGTAAGAGCACAGGCTTTGGCACAACCCCCTGGGTTTGAATGCTCCTTCCGCCACTGGACACGTCACCTGAAGCAAGTTATGCAAGCTGAGTGTGAGTTTCTTCATTTATAAAACCAGGATGACACTAATAGTATATACTGCAAAGGACGTTGTAAGAATTGAATGGAATAATCTGTGTAAAGCTCTCAGCACAGTGCCTGGTAGGTACAGAGCTAGGTACAGAGCTAGTGGGCTTTGTTGGTAACATGCAGATGTCTGCTGCCATCTGGTGGTAGCAGGCCGCATTCCATTTGCAAGTGTAAGTAAAGTGCAGCCTTTGACCAGCCGGCAGGTAGGATTGCAGAAGTGGTGGGGTTTTGTTTTCTTTTAAGCATTTTATTTTGAGAGAGGAGAGGGGGGAAGGGAGGGAGAAAGAGAAGGAGAGAAACATCAGTGTGTGGTTGCCTTTCATACACCTCCAACTGGGGACCTGGCCCGCAATCCACACACGTGCCCTGACTGGGAATCGAACCGCTGACCGTTTGGTTTGCAGGCTGGCACTCAATCTAGTGAGCTTCACCAGCCAGGGGCCCTGTCTTGAGGGAAGGATGGGAAACGCCCTCCAGGCCTCCGGGACTACTGCCACCTACTGGCCGCATTTCATACTTGCAGGCAAAGGTGACCATCTTCAGTCAACCCAAAGCGTTGAAAATAGTGATAGTTATTCCCTCCACCTTCCCGCTATCAATAACGTGCTTCTGCAGCCTTCATGTTCATCTTGGGGGGGAAGTTCCTTCCCAAACATCTCCTTGCCAGCTCGTAGCATCTTTGCACTTTCTGCTGATGGGTTCTTAATCTTTCTGGCTTTCAGTAAACCCTCTCATCACTTGGATCTCTCTGGCCCAGAAAACCACCACTTTATGGGGCCTACAGTGAGAGGAAAAGTTGAGAGCATGCTAGGACAGTGAAGGTTACCCTCGCTGGCTCTGGTTAACAGGCAGGTGTAAAAACATTGCCTGACCTTGGAGCAGTTCTGTCCCCACATCCCTGGGGAGCTTCCCCAGTTCCCGGTGAAACCCTCTCTAAAAGCCCCCTTTCCTTTGCTTTTACATGCCGAGAGCTGGACACACACTAAGCACTCAATCAGCATTTGCTGACTGAATACAGGGCTGTAAAGAAAGTGAACTCTGAGCACACTTGTACCTACTACTCACCAAGCACTTTACACATGACGTATTTAGTCCTCATGCAACTCCGTAAGCCAGAAACCCAGCGCAGAGTAAGCAACTGGTCAGCGGGCCCACTGAACAATGAGGGGCCCCAAGTCTGGGTTCCCGGCCTGGTCCCCAAGGCTGAGCACTTGCCAGGGAGACGACAACACTGGAGGTCGGAGTTGCTGCAGATACCGGGAAAGTGTCTGCAACACAGGTCCTCCTGTTCCACATATTTGGTCTTCCCAGCATCCTTTCTGCTATGAGCCCAGCAACGGGGCGGGCACGTGACCTGGGCTGGGTTTTTCCGTATCTAGGACTGATCATGGTTGCATGGTCAGCACACTGAAGCCTCGATTGCCACCGGCTGCGACTGGTTCGTAAGAGCCACTCCGGGCAGAGGAAGGCTCTTATCAACGGGGGCTTTAGTCCCACAACTCCAGCCATGCGGTGTGTCTTCTGATTGCAGCAGTTTTGTTCTCTGCCAAGGATTAAATATTCAGGAATTCTGTGAACCAGTTGTACGACTCTTGCTAGCCTGAAATCAGCCATTATAGGAATATTTACACCACAAAAACAGGCAAACAATTACGAGCACAAATGGAAAGAACGCTCATGGCTTCCTATAGCAGGAGTCCCCCTGTGGCATTGTGGGCCTTTGTTCATCGGATCTGTTCTTCTGGGCACACCTGTTACAGGCTAGCGCATGATGCTGGCACTCCCCTGTGGCTTGTTTGTCCCTCAGCTAACCCAGGAGTTTCACAGCCGGGCCTGTGGCCAGAGGCGCGGAGGCTCCCCCACGGGAGGCGGGAGGAGAGCTGAGAGTACCGGCCCCACCAGCCACGGCACCGCCCTGTCTCCTGGGACCAGTGACGTGGGCCCGATCGGCCACGCAAGGCCTTTTATAATTTCACTTTGAGGCTGTCCCCAAGAACTTTCTTAAGTGGATGAGGTCACGAAACAAACACCTCTCCGTGAGGCTAGTGGTTCAGAACCCTGGCTCCACGTTAGAAGCAGCTGGGGAGCTGCTGAAACATAACCATGTCCATATGCATGTCTGCCCCATTTAGAGAGAACAAGCCGGAATGTCTAGGGATGAGGCCCAAGCGCCAATATCTTCAAAAAACCACCCCAGTGATTTTAATGTGTAACAGGTTTCAAACCACAGCACCAGACAGCGATGCTCAGTGCCCCTGGCATGCTTTTAATACATGTTAATGCCAGGGTTCCAACCCAGACCAACTGAAGCAGAACGCTGAAGCTCTCCAGGTGATCCAGATGGAATCAGAACTGAGAAATGCTGCTCTGCACCAAATGGGAATTACTGGGTTGGCCAAAAAATCCGTACGGTTTTTTCCATAAAAGACACATTTTTCATGTTCACCAGTAACTTTATTGATTTGGATATTTTGAGTATGTCAGCTATTTCTCATTATTGGCTTCTAGTAGGTAGAGGCCAGGGGTGCTGCTAAACATCTTCCAATGCATAAGACAGCCCCACAGCAAAGAATTATTTGGCCAAAATGTCAATAGTACCAAGAATCTTCGCAAACCACTTTGGACGCGTTTGATCAGTCACAGCACCTTCTCCATATACTGCACAAATCTTTTTCTGTGTTTCAGAAATAATAAAGCATAATATGCCAAAAATATTTCTTGAAGTAATAAGGCATAATATGCCAAAAATGTTGTGTATCCTCTTCCATCTTCAATATCAAAATAGCTGCACAAAAATTTATCAGTTTTGACAAGTTTTTTTAATGTATGCTGATATGACAGCTATCACAATACAATCTAACAAAATTGTTTTGAATGAAGTTAAAGACAACTAAGTACTATAGAGCCATCGTACGGAAAAAAAGTAACTGACTTTTTGGCCAGCCCAATACCCTTTATTGTGCATCTGTCTCAAACCGTGCAACCTTATTATTCAAACAAATTCATGTTATTGAGTCCTGATTTGGCTATCACCCTACACAACCAAAACTTCTTCCAAGAGTCACACTAATCTCTTGATCTTTCCCTGCAATTAAAGTCTTAACAGACATAGATACTTTAGCACATTTTCATGACCCCATTCGAGGTCACTTCTGGTTCCCTTTTGGCAACTGGGATGCCTGGGTCAACTTCTCCTACTGTCTCCTGGGAGAACTGACCCCCAAGAAGAGCCCAGAAGGAATTCATTCAAATGAAGAAACTTCTTTGCTGCCCCCACCCGAACCCTGGCCCCCATCACAGTCTTGGCCTTGACCCACTATAGCACTCTTCCTGGAGTCTGGTGAGAGATGAGAAAGGGTCTCCGCCAAGACCTCACACACATCATCACGCCTGCTGGACCCTGCATGTGAGGTTGACAGCGTGTATTTCTGTGGGAACAGTGGGTAAGAGCAAAGCCTTGAGTCAGAGTGCCCAGGGTCAAATTCAAGTACTGCCATTTACAAGCTACATGGCATGTCACCTGACATGTAAAGTGGACATCAAAATAGCACATGCCATGAGTTATTGTAAGAAATAGAAATAGATTACATGTGGAGACCCTGAAAGTACCTGTCCTGTTCTCAGTGCTTTAGAAACGTTACATATCATTGTTGGTTTGACTGAATTTTCAAAGGGG
This sequence comes from Anoura caudifer, assembly GCA_004027475.1. NCBI lineage: Eukaryota > Metazoa > Chordata > Mammalia > Chiroptera > Phyllostomidae > Anoura > Anoura caudifer. The sequence continues at coordinate 1,074,013 of PVKU01000012.1, read as the reverse complement.
CTGTATCATTAGCCCCTGCCCCCTGTACCCACGTAGAGGTTGGAAAATGCCACCCATGACAGGTGCCACAGGGAAGCCCCCAGATGCTCAGAAGAGGAAGATATGGTTGAAAAAAAGATGTCATATGAGAAGAATTAAGAGGTGGCTGGGCCCTGGCTGGTGTGGCTCACTTGGTTGGAGTGTTGTCCCATGAACCGAAAGGTCGCCGGTTTGATTTTCTGTCAGGGCACATGCCTGGGTTTGGTACCCAGTTGGGGTGCCTATAAAAGGCAACCAATTGATGCTTCTCTCCCTCTCTCAAGCAATAGTAATAAAATACTAATAGTAATGAGGTAGGTGTAAAGGAGCCCTGGGAAGAGAGGCAGGTGGGTAAGGAAAAGCAGGACACGAGCGGGCAGGGAGAGCACGAGGGGTTGGTGTGGGACAAAGGAGCTGCAGACTGAGAGAGGAGGCAGAGGGAGAGCAGGAGGATGGGGGCGGAGCTTCCTGACTAACCTCTGCAGTCTGACATTCTCTGTCCTTCAGAGGAAAAGCAACTACAGGTGCTGGGAAGCTAATAATAAAAATGGGAGCCTAAGAGCCACATGCAGAGCTTGTGTTTTACCATTTGTCCTATCATCTCTTTGACCTTGACGTCTACCTCATCAAGAGGTGCCCGCACTATTTCGCTGTGTTCTGTTGGAGTTTCTGGCTTCTTTCCAGGGCAGATGGAGACCAAATTGCAACAGGGGCTTGGGGAGCAATCTGTAAGCGTGGGGCTCTGCCAGCTAAGTTGCTCTCTTGTTTTCAAACGTGCAAGAAGCAGGTTCTGCTGTATGGAAGGAAGTACAGGCCAAGGGCGCTGGCCGCCACTGGCTACTCAGTCCTCTGACCTCCCTCCCGCGGTCAAACAAATAGCATTCATCTATAAAAACACAACACACACTGGGTTTTAATGAGAAAATAATTGTATACTTGCATCGAATGCCTCACAATCACTATAAAACCGAAGCAGAATAATGACATTTAAGTGGTTAACATACACAGGAGAGCCAGATACAGAGTATAATATTCAAACACAGTATTGCTGCTTTTGCCCCCTCCTCCTCCTCCAAAAACAACAACAAAAAAAGTCATCTGGGTAAGAGCAACACAAAAGTCAAAATTGGCAGCTCACTCACTGAATGCTTAAAATTCAGGAAATTGGTTGTCGCTAAAATTGGATATATTCACCATCTCTAAACACTTAGGCTATTTTTTTTTTCAATACATAGTTTAATTACATTCATTTTAGTTGAAAAAAAAAACCAAACTTTTAATTATTTGTCTCCAGAGACAAGAGTCAACACTGATATAGTGTTCCTCATTACGCTTTACATATGTGTGTGCGTGTTGTGCATATATGTGGACACTGGTCAATATACTGCTTCTATGTCATTGTCTAGGGCGGGCAGCATGCACGGGTGTGAAGAGGCAAGGAAACTGCGCTGTGCCGTCTGAGTAGAACACAGCCTGGCCTCCTGCCACTGACAGACCCTGTTTCCATAACTTCTGGATGAGAGAGCCAAGGCATGTCAGTAGTTAATCAGCTGCGGAGGAAAGGGAACATCTATTAAATACTGCGGAATGGAATATTTTCAGGAAAGCCTTTAATATCTACAGAATCTAAACATTTATCCTAGTTGAGAGTAACAAGCTTGTGTACTATTTGGGGACAGGGATGCCCACAGGAGGCCAAGTTTCCTACAAGGATCTGTTACATCTTCAGAAAGTTAAATAGGGGTTTGTTTGGGATCCCAGAGCCTAGCACAGTGCTATGTACAAAAGCAGGGGCCCAATGTTTCTTGAATGAGTAAAAAACTCAGGAGCGCAGAGAAAATCTGGCTCTTCCAAGAGAACCGTAACTTACATGTTAACAGGATGGTAAGTGAGTGGAGGGAGGAAATAGACAACAGTTATTCAGAGGCAGTATAACAAGCAAATGTCAGAGAGGAAGGGGCCACAGTTACACAGCTATGGGACTGTGGGGCGGTCTTGGAAACTCTGCATTTGTTGCCTTATCTACACATGGAGCGTGGACCAAAGGACTCAACGCAGCAAGTGCCTCTGGTTCAACCAGCTGGAGTCAAAGACCAATTTTCCTGCCTCTAAAGTGACCTCATGGGTGTGTGGCCTCCTAAGCATCCCTTTCAGCTGCAAACAGAATGAAAAACTTTAGATAAGTCCTGAGGACTGATTCCATTCATGAAAGATGGGGGGAGCTCATTCAGATCATGTCTACGCTCTTAACTGGACCCAGAGTCAATCCAGGAAACAGGCAGCGTGTTTCTTGTGCAGACCACAGAAGCCCTCTGCCCTCCTCCAGCCATCCTAGTTGCCGCTGGGCCCTGGGCCACTCGAAGCTGCTGCCCCATCTGTTCTCACCCATGTGCCTGCCTTGGGGACCCTGGAAATCCTCAGGCAAAGCATCCTTCCTGATTGTCCCATTTTACCTGCCAGGACTTCTAATTAAACCCAGATCTCATTTTCCTGAGAATGTCCGTCTCCATGCCAGCCTCCCCCACTGGAAAATGAATTCCGTGCAGCGGGGATAGCATTTCTCTGGTGATCCCAACGGCTGGCACATGTTGTTGAGTATTCATCCAGGATATTCAGGAGCATGAACCATATAAAGATGGCACCCGCTGCCCGCTGGTAGAATTTGGCTTCAAATTGCAGGTTCCCTTGGAGGTTTTTAAAGGATCCTTGTAAGGTATCAGACAGTTCCGTTTTGACTCTGTGCCCACTACTTTGTCTGTGAATAAACTTTTCCCTAAGTCAACACTAGTCTAAAGAAAGAAACAAAGATAACGTGTGTAACATCTACATACACATTTTGTGGGTTGCTACTTGTCAGAATAACATATTAGAGCTTATGCTATAACAATATAAAAACAAAAATTCATTTTCGTGAGGTCTGACTTAATTATTGCTTATTTTTAAAAACCACAGTTTTAAAACAAAAAGGGAAAATAAAAAGAATGCTGGTAGGTTTTTTTTCCCTCTCATGGCCAGAATGGAACATTTTCTCACCCAGAAAATGTAGGGCACTCGATCATCGAACGCCCTCATCATATTGCTTTAAATGACAGAGAGAGTGAAGCTGGCATCCTCTATGGGGTACTAAGCATGACTATAAAGCATGAGAATAAATACGATACTTTCCTAAGTGTCAAATGACAAAGCCGCTCAAAACTCTGCAAGTGTGACTCACGCAAATGCTGTGTTAGGTCAATTTAATACTACAGATTCTGCATCAGCTAGGTGCCTCTATATCCCTTTTCATAAAAAAGAAATTCTCACTCACTCCTGACGCTGGCTAACAGCTTTGGAGGGAATACCTGTACACTCCTGTCCCATGATCATCCTGGAATTTCAATCCTAAGCACACACACTTGCTCACAGGCATACACACCTGATACAAACACACAAAGGTATGGGCATGTGTGTGCACGAGCCTACACACACACACACACACACACACACACACACACACACACACCATCTTTAGGATTGGTAGCTGATTCTAAGCCTGCGCTTCAATTTCTATTCTATATTTCTCTGTATCATCCTGAAAAACGCGGGTTGCTCCACAAAAATATCTCCCACTTCCTTATTTCCCCGCTCTCTCTCCCTCCTCTCTCTCTCTCCCTTCATCACCTTTCTCTAATGTTTCATTTCTGCTTGACCCAAAATAATCTCATTCTTCCTACCACCCCTAAGATCCACTTTATAATATAAAATATAAACCCTTTTTTATTTCTTGTCATCTGCTTCTCTGAGGCAGAGTTCGCCCTTTTTACAATTATTGCCACTCTAAAAATACCCCTGCCCTCTTGAACCAGGCTGTTCAATGTGCACAGGCTTTCTACATGGATATATTCCCCCATCCCATCATAAAAATAGTTGTCCACTAAATATAGTTTTCGTGTGAAGAAACATAATTGTGAAAATGTATTCTCATAATCTGCAGATCAGTCAATACTATAAACAGACAAGATGCTAAAGCTAAAACAATCCATTTGGTTTGGCTTTCTCCCCCTTTATCAGCCTCCTAATGTAGAACAGATTGTGTTTGCAACAGGAAGAAACATTGTCTTAAAAATATGGATTTTATATATTGCGATCATTAGTTGTTCCCAATTAAAAACAATTAAAGGTAAGAGAAATGGAATCATAATTGCCTCTTCTTGGCAAGTGGAGAGAGAAACATTATTCATTTTATGGCTGCTGGAGTAAATGGGGTTAACCCAACACCCCTGATGCTGAGTGACGGGCGCGAGGCTGGTGCAGAGCGTGTGTCCTGTGCTGCGTAGGTGGCACGAGCGTGGGCTCTACTGCTTTCCCAATGGCCCCATCACCACTGTTTCCTCACCACTCAGCGAGGCTGGGCTCAGTTCTGCCTGTAGCAACCACGCTGATTTGCTTGTAACTTTTTTGTCCTGTTGGATCAGTTGTGGGTTGGTCCAAATCCAGGTGATTCTTTGAGTCACAAAAAATCCTTCCTCTGTTGACTCCTGGGTGTTAGAGTTTGATGGGTGGACTTCTTTCTCACTTAATTTTTTTGTCATTGTACATTGCAGCTTCTGTCTACAGAAGGATTGTTGAGTTTGTTTGCATTTTAATAAATATTCCATTAAAATGCTGTGATGTGTGTGGATTGCTTGGTTTCTTGGCGACCCAAGCACCAATAATGCTTCCTGGGTGGAAGGAAGTTTATTATTCATTGTCCTCTTCCTCCTGGTTAGCATAGATTCCCGCCTCCCAACGCAAGGCCAGTGCGCTCTTTCTTCGATTAACCCGTGTGGCCTCAAGGACCTGAAAAGAGAGGGGGAAGAATTACGCCAAATTCATAGATGTTAACTATGCATACAAACAAACTCCTCTGTTCCTTTCCTCCTTTCCCTCTCTCAACAACATGTAACGAAAGGGAAAAGTAAGAGAGTGTGTGGTACGCTGGGAAGTAGGAAGAAATAAAGGGAGGTGGAAGCTTTGGGTATACATTCATCTCACAGCCAGTGTTCACTTGCTAGTTGACCTAGAGTCACCAATATGGATTTAATTTTCCTGAGATGTTCTGCAAGTTTCTTTAAGCTAGATTTGACTGCGTGGAGTTTTTAGAAAACAAAGCATGTCCCCACCTGCTGTAAATCGGTGCTCTCTGATGGCAATGCTCGGTTTCCGCCCCACCCAATACAGGAGCCACCATCCCCATGTGGCTACTGAGCACTTCAAACAGGGCTGGCGTGGCTGAGAAACTAAATATTTAATTTTAACTAACTTTCATTTAAATATCCTCATGGAACTAGTAGTGACAGCACAGCTACAGATTGTCTTAGTCACTTTGTAAACAAGCAAACCAGAGAACAGATCCAAACCATTGGACCAGGGTGGATTCAATCCATTAGGCTTTGTGAATCTTTATAAGGTATGATCCTATGTATACCATGACACTCTACTTTGGTATAATTAAACCTCAAAGAGGTAAAAATAGCTCTGGGGAAAAAAATAGCTTTTCAGGCCAATGAAAAGCAATCTGAGCATTTTGATGCAGCTTGAGAGCCATGGGTGCCAGCAGGAAGTGCAATGAAACTGACAACATCAAGGACGAGTCAGCCCATCACCGTCAGGGTCGGGCCCCTCTCTCCAGCTCGTGAGAATCGTCTATGGGCTCCTGAGGGAAACTTCAGCCGATCTGTTCCAACTTTGGTTTGATCGAGATAAAGTCCAGATGAATAATATTTAACGTTGCCCACGTAGGAAAAATGGCTCCATTTCATGCCACTCCAACCAAAAGCAAACCCAAGCATGCCAGCCAGCCAGTTACATTATGATGGCATTAGCTTAGGATGTGAAGTTTCTGATTTTAAAGAAAAGTCCGGCAGAGCCAACCCTGGCTGATTGTCCAAATAGCAATGAAGGCTTTGCTTATTCTAAGAATGATCATTTTGGCAAGGAAGGGATGCTGACAACTCCAGAGAAGCAAGGAGGTGCAGGTGACAGGCAGTGCTGGCAGCCCAGGCATGAGCACATTCTGGGGGTCCATCTCGACCTGCTTCTCTGCCCCTCTGGCAAATTAATAGACTTCACAGCAGGGCCAGCTGGACCTGACACGTAGGACACAGTCATGTCGCCTGAATACATGCTCACCGTCAGGCGCATAAGCCATGTCATACGGTGTTTTGTGTGTCAGCATATTGTGGCCACTTACTCAGAATCTAAGAGTAAGATGCCAGTAGGAAAAGCATGCTTTTAAACCTGCTGTAGTTACAAATGGAAGATTCTCGTGCTCAGTGCATGGTAGCATGGCTCAGAGAAGCAGGGCTGGACCGGACTTGGAAGTCCTGAGCTTTATTTCTGGCTCTGCGACCTGCTGCTGTTGTTCACAGTATCTTGTGCCTCAGCTTTCTTTACCTGCAAAACGGACAGAGCACCACCACCCTACTTCACAGGGTTTCTCACGAGGCAGTATCGACTCCGAAGTCCAGGCAGCTCTCGGTTTAAATCCTAGTGACTATGTCAACTTGGGGAAGTTTACCCCTGTGCCTCAGTTCCCTTATATGTATAATGGGAACAAAAAAACCTGCAGTACAGCGTTGGCCTGAAGAATAAATGAGGCAACGTATGGGAGGCATTCAGCAGAAGCTCCCGCTGCATAGTAAGTCCTCGAACAATGATTATTTCTATCATCTTGTGAAGGGGCTTTAGAAACTATGAAGTAGTATCAAATAAAAGGCATTTTTATAAGGCTCTCTATACTGTGTAAAATGGTCATCTGTTCACTTTGCGCACACAAACTGAAAGGTGTATCTAAAAGTTAAAAAATACATCTAAGGTTCTAAAAACCACAATTAGACATTGAGAAAAGTACATGTAATAATAGTCTCAATATTTGTTTTATATCTTATGAAAGAAAATTACTGATAACAATTGACTTACATATATATAGTTAACTGTAATTTTGGCCAAATAGGGAGATTTAAAAAAATATATCGTGTTAGTCCTGATCGGTGTGGCTCAGTTGATTTAGTGTCATCTCAAAAGTGAAAGGCTGCCTGTCCAATTCCAGGTCAGTGCACATGCCTGGGTTACGGGTTCGGTCCCCGGTCAAGGTGCGTAGGAGAGGCAACCGATTGATGTTTCTCTCTCACATCAGTGTTTCTCTCCCTCTGTCTCCCTCCCTTCCCCTCTCTCTAAAAAATAAATACAATCTTTAAAAAAGAATTTTATTGTGCTATAGGTTAGCACACCAATTTGAAGAATGATTTTACAATATGCAGTGAACGTGAGGATGTCTAAGCCCTGTAAGCAGTACTTTTATTTCTAGGTACAGAGAGAAACAACCGCCATAGCTGCGCGAAGAGAGATGTATAACAACACTCAGCAAAGCATGGTTTTTAACAGCAATAATTTTTTTTTCAGAGAAGAACCTACATCTCCCTCACCAGGAGAACAAACAAACAGTGAGCTGTTCCTTCGATGGAATACTATACAGCAGTTACAATGAGTGACCTGGAGTCAAAAGTCTCAATGTGGACACATCTAAAAACAACGCAGACAAAATAAAGTAAGGAGTACAGGATACCACAATACGATGTCATGTAGAGGAAGTTCCAAAACATGCAAAACTGGAACATATTATTTACATATATGTAGGATGAGTATAAAAAACATGCATGGAACTGAGGAACACCAAATTCAGGAACAGTTGCCTTTCAGGAGAGAGTGAAATGGGAACTGGGAGAAGTAAGAGGAGGGCTTGAGTTCTGGTTGCAACATTCATTTTTTGAAGAGATATTAAGCAGATATCGTGGAATGATGAGAATGGACAAAGCTGGATCATTGGGCTTCACTATTTTATTGTGTCATGGCATTTGGCACATTTGAATGCCTGGCTCCGTGACATCAGGGACTTTGTTTTGCTGACTGATCTATTCTCAGAACCTAGAAAAGTGCCTGATGCATAGTAGGTGCTCAAGAAGCTGTTAACTGAGCAAATACCTGAACGATTCTCTTTACGATTCTGTATATTTGAAGTACTTCTTTTAAACTAGAAATGATACGATGCTATAGAAATAAAAATATGAAAAACACTGTGCTTTCTCAGAGCAAAAAAAGAGAAAACAGGAAAAAATGGGGAAAATGAAAAAGTGCTTTTTCACAGCACAAGTTGGTGAAATCTGTGTAAAAGGAAGTTGTAGGGAAAAGGAGACTTTGGGGGAAAGTCAATGCTTTAAGAAGCTTCCAAAACAAAAGTACAGATTGAACAACTGGGTAAAAGGGGAGCTGGTATGGTTCACTTTTGGACTAACGTATCCTAAAGCTATGGCGCGGAGCTCTTCGGATTTGCATTAAGGTAGACTCGGTCCTTTGCAGGCGCATTATTTTCTAACCAGGCTAGGGGATATTTGCTATCAATGCCCAAAGAAACTAAACAAAAAATCCATTGGTTGTGCCCTCTAGTGCAAACATCTTCCAGATCCATGAGCAGGGCAAGGTCACCTGCGATCCCACCACACGGCACAGCAAAGCACAGCAGGGTGCATCCTTGTTGCCTGTGCGCCAACATCTTGAGGCAGGAAGAAAAAGACATGGAGACAAACTGCTTTCTTGTCCTTCTCATTCAACCCACCAGGAAATGGCAAACCACAACAGCATGCACCTGGGCCAGGCATGCAGGAAGACCAAGACAAACAAGTTGAACAGTACCTCGGAAGTCACCTTGCAAGACAGTAACTTAGAGGTGTACTGGCAGAGAGGGAAAAGACCAGGGTTAGTACATGGCAGAGACACACTCACAAAATACCCCCAGCTGGGAACCGGTACCACACCGGGGCAGACAGGAGGGGTAACACCAGGAGACCATTAGACACCCACGCCAAGACTTGCTTCATCTGATATTAGTTTATTTAGAAGTCTGTATCTTTTGGAGCAAGTAGATACCCCATTACTATTTAATAAAAATATCAGATAAGCCATACTTTGTTAATTCAAGATTTGTTGCTTCCAGTTTCTGTGCTTTGAATTAACAAGATCCCCCAATGCCCCAGTATGCAACCAACCAGAAGCCCACAGCAAGCTCCTGGGTGGCCTTTTCCAAAAGGAAAAGCCAAGGAGTCTTTTCTCTTCCTGTAGGCTTCTCTGAACCTCAAATCAGTCTTGTGGCCTGTTGTCCCGTGACAAGGAGACCCTAACTACAGATAAACGTTGCTTCAATGCGAGCTTTTTGGAGCCCCAAACCTAAAGATGCCTTTGGAAACCGCACAGCCTCTCTTAACTACCTCGGAGCCCTGGACAAGTACCTGTAGGAACTAAAATGATCCTTCAGTTCCCATATGAGACTAAAAGTCACTGCAAGAAAAGCTCAGGGCTCAGGGGAAAAAAAAAGTCCTGGTTATGGGAAATGAGATACAATGACCAACTTTGGACAGTCCCATCTGGAGTCATGGTAATGACCTTGCACTGACACTACTAAGGATGTCGGAGGCATGATGGGTTTTTGGCACCATAACCACTGAGATCATAACGTCTGTGATCACTGCTTGCTTCTTACGTGTAGCACTTACAAATTAGTTCTGTAATCATTGGGCTGATGGCCAGGAGTGGACGAATCTGGAGCTCTCCCCTTCTTTGCACCTTCCTAGGATGTGAGGGAGAGCCCAGGAGAAAGCTGGGAGGCACCCAACATCACTGATTGTGGCTGAGCTTCTGTAGAGCCTGGGGTAGGGGGAAACCGGAAGCGGACGGGCTTCTTTCAACCACTTAGTGGGACTATGGCCACAGCCCTCCAAGGCTGTCCTGGTCTAGAGAAAAACGGTGCCAGGAATTCTTAGACAATTGGTAACTGCCTGTCCCCAGCTCTGACTCAACCCAGGAGAATCAGTGAGGCCTTCTCTCATTTCCAGATAGGGCAGGTTGGCTGAAAGTCCTCTCAGCACTTATTCTTGGGGCAATAGAGAGAGAACATAGGGAAGATCTACCAAGAATAGGTCCTGTGCTGGAACTGGAGGTAGGGCTGAATGCCCAGGAGGCTGGGATTTGGACTCAGGTCAGCATCCCTTCAGTCAAGAAAGGGAAAGCAATCCACCAAGTTCAAGGGCATCACTGGCTCAAGAACCCATTGTCTTCTGAGGCTCAGGTCAAGTTGGGGGAACAACTGCCAGAAAAACAGTTGCCTAAATATCCTTTTTCTGCCTGGCACCAAGAAACCCTTCAGGACCCTATGACTCACCCATCCAGTATGTGTTGTGTGACAGACCAGAGCTGGCCCAGGCCCACACAAGGGGGCATTTCCACACAACGTTTTCAGATAACAGGGACCCACAATAGGAGCAGGGCTGCGGCACCTGGGTGTGTGGTGAGTGCACTGCGCAGAAGCACCAGGATGAGGGAGGGGATCGATGGGGTTGAACTCAGTTCCCCAACTCCACTCACCGACTGTGCCGGTGTGGCTGCAGCAGGGCTGGGTCCTCACAGGGGAAACGGGTACCTTTTCCTAATTCTCACACAGGCCCTGTGTAGGCTGCTAACAGCCCAGGTTAAGGTGTGGGGTGGAGAGAGCAACTGTCCTACCCCCACACACCCAGGGGTCCATTAGCATGTGGGGCCTGGCTGAAGCCTCGAGCACTGGGACACTCACTGGTGACCATGCCACATGGAACAAGGAAGCCAGCCCACATGGGCACAGCCTGTGCACTCCAGCTCTGACATTGTAACCGGGAAGGTCATTTGGGGATAACTTTTTGGGAAAGGGGGCTTTCTCTGGTTCTTCATCACTGCCTTTTTCTGCAAAGTAAGCAGAATACCCACAGAGCACCCAACATCACCAATTCAGTGACTCCCGGGTCGATGTTCTGAGAGAGAGTTAGTGATTTGACTTTCCACCTTCTGTTGTCCTTCTCCGAGCCCTCACCTTGTTCCCAGCGGGAGAGGGACAGCTCAGGAACATGGAAAGCCCACCGGACATTGTACAGTGTCCCCCACCTCACCCCCAGGCAGGGATTCTGTGAATCAGAGGCCTCCCTGCCTGCCCTGCATATGATTTTCCACCAAGTGGGAAAACGCAAGGGCCCTGAGCTGGAGACAGGACTCCAGAGACCACTGCTGCTCTGGGGGGTAGGGGTAGCAGGGCTGCCACACCTGTTTGATGGCCAGGGTCAGTTTTCACAGGTCGGTTGGCAAAAGTGACTCATGAAAACCACAGGCACAGCTCCGTGTGCCTCCTCTATCCTGTCTTCTGTCCTTCAGGCTCACGAATACCACTGTGTCTAATGTATCACTGCGCATACAGTGATACATTACTGTCACCCTATTTGTTTTTTAAGTCTGTCTTCTCCTTAGGAAGCACAACAAATAAGAATGGTTTTTGTTCAGTTCAGAAAGAGCTTGCCACTTCCTATGGACAAACACGTGGTCGGGCCTGGTCATGTGTGAGGGACTTTTTGGAAGGCGTAATGGCAGGTGGACCCACCGGTACTGGTGCCAGGGTGACACTGGACCCAGGTGAGCCATGGGAGGTTCTCAGAGGGTGGAGAATCTAAGAAGCCAGAGTTTGCCCAGAGAATAGCTGGTGTGTGTGAATGGAGCCAGAGCAGAAGTATGGCTTCTAGGGGCAGGGAAGCCAGTTACACAACGCAAGCACCAGGCAATCCGTCTGCTCCTGTTTATGATCCTTCGGGTATCAGAGACAACTAAAGAAGGGGCCACGGATCAGTTGGGAAAACAAATGAAGGACTGTTCATCCCTACAGGTAAACTTCACCATGTTCTCTAGCGACTGGCACAGACACAATAGAAAACATCCCCTGAATCAAGAGGAATAAGAAAAGGGGTAACAAGGGGCTCTGATCATGTATTTGCTTTAGAAGCAATCTGAGTGTGCTTTTTCCAGATTCAGGTCTCATAAAAGGGCTATAATGGACTGGGTAGATTTTGCTCTGCTCTGTTCCTAAGAATTTTCAACAGCAAACTTGGTTTTCTTGCAATATCAATAACAGAGCCAAACACTTGGCTCTGAATCTGAGATCTGGGGATACTAACAACTTGATTAGTTAGTAGGTTTCTTCCGTATGCAAAATGTTTATTTATGCAAGAAAAATAGAGCCAGAAGGCTGCCACTTCATCGCATACAAGAAGAGCGATCAGTATATTAAAACTCTGATTCGGAGCAGCTGCCCTAATGCTGGTAACAAGGAGGGAAATCCAACCTGGTTGGCATTTGCCGGGTGGCTGTCTGAGTGTCACAGTCTGCACAAAAGAGGCTTCTAGCCTCTGCCTACAAAATGAGTTCAGAGTGGGCTCTTCACCTGTTTGTAGGCTTTTCCTCTAAATCTGCACTTCAACACAAAAGGCATAGACATGAGACATGTAGAGGGTGCTTAGAAAACACCTGTGCAGCGCGCATGCAAAGTGGTTCCATCTGGTCTTCCCCCTCCACTCCATATGCGAGGGGCCCACTCAGCCATCTCCCCTAACGCTGCTGATGCCAGGGGTGGCATCGCTGGAGAAAAGAAACGGCCATTTTCCTAGCAGTGGGCTTCAAAATGGTCACGGGCTCCTAAACTACCTAAATGTAAACTCCACATTGTAAGTGGGGCTGCAAAGAAGGGCTGGCTGAACTGGCTTAGTGGAGAGAGACGAGACGGTCCTATGGGCTCAGGGAGGAGCTCCGGCAGTGGGAAAGTCTGCAGCAGCCACTGGGGCCCAGGCACGTCCCACTGTGCGGCAGGGAAACAGCGCAGCCACACACACCCCAGCCTAACAGAGGAGCTGAGTGCAGATGCCAAGGATGCAGGTAGGAACTCCAGAGAGAGCCTGGGAGACACCAAGTGAGCCGTCAGGTTGCTGTAGGAGTGTTTGCTTTCTTTACGTTTCTTTACCGCCAAATATTTTGAAAGCAACATTGAGTTTCAACTGCAGAAATTCTTTAACTTCGTCAACCAGGATATAAAAGGCAGTAAGTCAGCCTGGAATTCTTACTGGGAGCCCCGCAGCATCCAAATAATTTGTCACCCAAACTGGGGCACTTTTAAGAATGAAAGGGGACATTATTAATAATGATACCAGGACAACAGGCATAAACCAGGACTGTCCCAGGCGAACAGGGTGGCATCATCCACTAAGCCAAGCTATTTGTGACCTAAGTGTAACCAGGGGGAAGAGGTGGGCACCTCAATAAATGTTAAGGGACTTAAGCCAGCCGACTCCTAGGAGGTTGGTGTGGACCCCTGAGGCTGATCCCTGGCTCGTGCCTGTGCAGCGACAGTCCTTAGGTCTCTTATTGGAGAAAGAAACCACAGAGCAGATGACTTCCTTCAAGGTCAATGTGAACATCACGTGCAGTCCTCAGGGTAGCCTTGTGGTTTTTAACTGTCATTTAAAATGGCTCCTTCCTGCCAAACCGTACAGAAGGCTTGGTAACAGACCCAAACTCACTTAGTCTTTTGAGCACTGAGTAACATTTGTAGGGACTGCCCACAGCAGGCGTTGAAGGAGCAGTATCGTCATAGTTCTCTAGAGAAACCAAATCCTACAGAGCAGGCCAGTGATGGGGGGAATCAGCTCCCTGGTGCCTGGGGGATGATTTCAGGGTCCTTAATTCCTCCTTCCTGCCTTGCACGGTGTCTTTCCTCCCACGGCACACCTCACACCGGTGGGCTGGAACCACAGCTGGCAGCAAAAAGGCCTGTTCCTTGCACGGCCAGTGTGTTTTGAGAAACAAGGTGAACCCCAACCCCAACCCCAGGCAGATTGAATGACACACGTGAAAATCAGTTTTGGAGCTACGACGCTGGCCGACACCTGTATGCACATCTGTGCCTGAACGGGAACACTGCACGCCATGCTACGTCCGCCCTCGGAGAAGTGAAAGGAAAGGAGAAGAAACTTACACTACTATCATCCATTCTCTCGCGCCTTTTAGATTTGTGTGTCTCATAGTCTTCCATGAGGGTCTGCATCAGATTCTTGGGCCGCTGGGATCCGGCAGCCTCTTCGGGGGCTAAGTCAGGCTGCAAGCTGGGGCCTTCAGGTGTGGGGGATGGAGGAGGTCTGACTTTCTCTATTTTCCCTGAAACAATACGAAGAGAACACCCTTTTCTAAGCTTATCTGCTCATGACTGCTTTCAGAAAGAGCAGAAAACTGGCAAATAAGCAACCTCTGACAGAGAGAGCAGTGCAGAAACAAGGGTACGCACAGGACATCTTATTATAGGGACCAGAGTACTTGAGGATAATGTCACAAACCATCCAGCAAGGACCTCAGGGAACCCAGGGCTAAACGTCACACCCAAGAGGCCTGTTGGGCACTTTGCACACATATGTCAGACAGACAGACACAGGCTCCAGTTGTTTTGGGGACATGTATTCTAATTCATAGAATTAGACTGTGAAGTGATAGCATCTTTGAGCCTTAGAGACCCATTTCTTAAGAATGAAGAAAACTGAGGTTGTGCAAAGGAAGGGCTATGCTGGGGTCACTGGGAGCCAGTGATGGGACCCAGGCCCCCTGGTTTCCTCACCAGGCTCTTTCTTCTGTCAAAGGCCACCAGCTATCACCTGACCAGCCCAAGCTTTAGGCATGGACAGTACAGTGTTGTAAAACCTTTGAAGGGAAACCAGGTTCGTTCTCCCCAGGTGGCCCCAGTCTTGCATAGGCCAGCTTCAATCATTCACCTTACCTGCCCCAGCCCTAGAGCATTCGGATTGGAGGCTCCTTCCCCTCCCCCAAACCCTAAGGACCGAATGCCCACAGAGACAGCATGGGTGCTGAAGGAAAGCTGTGCACCAGCCTGGGGAAAGGTGCGGTCTGAACTCTGGAAATGCCTTACAGGAATTCTCAGATGGGGAGAGCTGGGCAGCGGCGGCAGGGCATGGAAACCGGGCACTCCCACTGAGACCCTCTGCCTTCCTCCCTCCCGGGAAACGCCTGGGCCTGACTTCTGGCCCATCAAGCGGTGGGTTTTATCACCACAGAGCCCCAAATGCACCCCGAGATGGATCTCCTGCTGCCACAGTCAGAGTTGTTCCAATGACAGCCTCCGCGGGAGACGGAGGGCCCGTGAGCAGGGAATGTGGAAAAGCACATGGAAGAAGTGGGGCCATTCGAGTCTGCAGTTTGGAAACGGCCAAGGTTAGACTGAAGACCCGTCTGACCCTTTCCAGCCCCCAGCTAAGGGGACTCCTCTTTCTTCTTCTTCTTCTTCTTCCCCAGACGTTTAACTTGGGAACTGCCTTACCTAGCTTGACCCACAAGTGAAGCCTGGGGTCCGTGTCCCCCTGTGGGCTGCTCCAGCCCCTGTCTGGGCACAGCTGCTTTTGATGGGAGGTGGAAAGCCCCCTAGAATCCAGGAAACCCAGGTTTTAGTTTCTGCTTTCCCATGAACTAGCCACGTGGTTGGCTACCGACAATCACTTAATACTCCCACACTAACCCTGGGCTCATCACTTCAGTTCTCCTAGCAATAAAATGAGGGTTTGGGAAGAAGTTGCCGTTGAGGTCTCTTCCGACTCATACATTTAGCTATTCTATCAAATGTATTTGGCAAGATCAACCTTTATTGATTTAAAGAAAATGAATGGCCGTCACCTTTAGCAATTAGGTTGGATGTTGTTTTTAATACACAGAACAGAGCCCTCCTTCTGCAAGAGCCGCCGCTGCACTAGTGACTTACGGAAACTCGCGGCCTCGACCTAAATTGCCCACATCGTTTACAGAGAGTCTTTTGATATTAACAGCAAGGTAAAAAATATTTGAGTTCCCATGTTCACTAGCAATGATTTCTATTTTTTTTCTTATGGAAGTTAAGGAACACTGTAATGGTTCCCCACCAACTACACCGAACATTTACTGAGACTCCACCACACCTGCTTCACCAACACTTCCTTCCTTTCTCCCTGCCCCCTCTTCCTAACACTGAAATACTTCAAAGTAAATGCAGGTCTCAGGGTAACATCACCTCTGCATACTTAAAATATAGCTCCACAACTTCAGATTGACTTTTTAAATGAAGGTTTGAGAAAGGGTACCGCACTGAGGTGAACATGCAAGCCCTGGAGCCGGCCTGCTTGGGTTTGAACCCACCACTTAGCAGCCAAACAACTTTGGGCAAGTTACTTACTGTGTGTCTATCTCAGGTCCCTCACCTGTAAAATGGGTGTGATAATTGAGGTACCTACCCCATACAGGTGGCATAAGGACCAAGTTAAGATTCATAAAGTTAGTATTTAGAGCAGCAAACATCCAATGTATCCAGTTACTATATATTTGGAATCTCAAAGAATAATGTCGATGGAATGAGAATGAGCCATTTCATGGGAATGCTGCATAAAATGTTTACAATTCCTCTGGAACTAGAAATAAACACCAAATTGCCAAGGTTGGCCATCACTGCTTACCAGCTGACCTCTTAAGTGTCCAAATCACCTCCCAGCAGCCACGCCTCCAGCCCCCAACTTCTAGAAAGCATAGCCTACCTTCCCTGCCTCACCCTTTCGCACACACCACGGTCGGTCCCCTGCTCCACAGCACTTGTTTAGACTTCTGTGAAAGCTCTTTCATCTGCTGACTTGTATCATATCTTTCTGTTTAAGCTCCTCTTCTCGGTTGAGCTGTAAGGTCACCTGAGGATGGGGACCATTTCAATCATCTATGAACCCCTTAGTTCATCAGAACATAAACTCCACGAAGGCAGGACCTTGTCTGCCCTGGTCACTGCTGGATCACAGCACCCACTGTGGTATTTGGCACAAAGTAGGAGCTCAAGTTTGTTGAGTGAACCAGTGAGCACATTATGACATATATATAGCAACATCTTATTAAATGCTTGTGGATACAGACAGAATTCCTAATAGAGAATCTGAGGAAAGAAAGAGTTTAAATGTCTTCACCAAAGTGTTTGAAACGAAACAATGTCAGTCTGCAGAATCACAGGCTCTGCGGTAATAAGAAACACATTTAAATGGCACTTCATGTATGGGCTTCACGTCATTTGATCCTCCCAATAACCTTGGGGAGCAGTCAGGGTGGCTGTCACGCCGTCTGTGAATGGTTCGGACCATGGAGGCTCGGACGCTAATGCCAGCCCAAGTTACATCAGCTAGTAACCATCAGAGTTAGGTCTGGTCTGGGAGCCAAATCGAGTTGATTATGGCTAAATTATATTGACGGGACGTAGGCTGAAAGAGAACTGGAAAGAGGGCAAAGGGTTAGTAGAGAGAAGTGGTTAACTGCTAAACATGAGAGACATTTATTTCCTGCTTACTTCTTTGTAGTCTCGCAAAACCACCCGTCCCTAGAGCAAGTGTTACCATTTACAGACACTAGAGGTCACAGGAGTAACAGGGAAGAAACGCTGGGTTAGCAGGTCCGGAGCAGCTGCTTCCAAAGAGAAAGTAGCTGAGAGGTCTCTGAGAGAACCGGAGACACCAAGTAACCAAGCCCACATCGGAGCCTCAGGCAAAGCTGTCACAGATCCCCAAAGAAAGGAGACACGGCCCCCCATCCCCTTGGCATCGGGGAGTCAGCTTGGCCAGCCTTCTCTGCTGGGCGCTGTGATCCGCAACACTCCCCCCCCCCCACACACACACACCCGCCACCAACACGCCCCAGTGTGGTGCAAACGACGCACTGGAATTCCGCGTGCCGTTTCAGGAACGTGCCATGTCACGCGGACTGCTCAAACAGAGGGACCTGCTCCACACCGGCCGCCTTCCTCAGAAGTCTAGAGCCACCAGTCCTCACAGTTAGGACGGAGAAAAAAACAACTAATGCTCTTCCTTCAGTGGTGGACACCCGAACACCACCACCACCACCACCACCACCACCACCACCGTTCGGGCCTCAGGGATCATTGCATGAAAGTGACGCAAACGATCTGTCTCTGGGGCCAGAAAAGTCTGCCTCATCCTTGTCTGTAGCCTCAGGGCCCCTTGGAATTTCTTGGCCCAAGGACAAACCCCATTAGGATCCTTAAACCTCTGTCCTTATCTCACACATCTCACGCAGCACTTCCCAGGACCCCCAGGCTGTACCCAGACTTGCCTCATCAAAACCTGCTCTCTTTTTTGTTTATTCACCTGGTGAATGACTCAGAGCTGATGACAGCTGAAAGGGAGCTTCCCTTTCAACGGGGAACATCCCGCAACCTAGGTTCTCACCTGGGCTGAACACTCTACAGAACAGCGCTCACCGCTCACCAATCCCGGGAAGCAACGCAAAGGGTTAGAGTCGCACAGACCTCAGGATGGACCTGGTGGTCTTAGCCACAGGCTGGGGCCTGACGTGTACAGACGCAGGTGCCACGTGAGCGTTAAGACATCAGGAATCAACAGAGCAAAGCTAGACTGGAATTCTGAGAGGAGGGTAGGAACAGTTTCGAGTTAATTTTATAAACATGGCTTTGTTCAACTATTCCCTCGGGGGAATTTTAGACTGAAGCGTTAAAGGCCCTCGAAGGTAAGCAGCTTCACTCGGCTGAGATGATTCCAAAGCTGCGTTTCCAAAACTGTGCCCAGTACCTAGGTTTTGTAAGACATCGCTCAATGCTGCAAACAGAAAGCCATCAGTCACATTCACCTGGGAAGCACTGGGTGAAAGAAAGCTTTGGAAAAAATGAGAAAGAGAGATTTCTTTACCAGAGGACTTCTCCAAGGTTTTAATGCTAATGTGCCTGTAAATCTCTAATTCAAGGATGCCTGTGCGGCATTTCTCAAATTCACTTAACCAGAGAATCTCACTTCATAGAAGTCCCTATTGGAAATTCTCACAGAGTTTCCTTATCTTAAGGAAAAGTCTGTGAAACATCATTCTCTAATGAACACCAGTTCACCAGCACCCAAGGACCTCCACCAGTTCAGCAAATAAGTACGGGCCCCAAACTTTCACCATTGTATGTTTTCAATAATTACACATTTGGAAACAACCTAGATGTCTGAGTACAGGAAAATGCGGAAAGTCGTTACGGCTCATTCAGATGATGGGGTATTTACTTAGCCATTACAAATCATGTTTTAGTAAGATTTAGAAAAATAGTTAGGGTCATGGGAAAATCTTCAAAATGCATTAAAAGGAAAGAACAGGTTGACACAGCAGATATACTGCAGTTGTTTTAAGAGTGTAGGCTCCAGACCTAGACTTCCTGGGTTCGAATCCCAGTCTACCCCTTATTATCTGTGTGAAAGAAAGCAGAAGTGTGTGCATGGTGCACAGCGACAACTCCATCCGCTAAGAAGAATAAGAACGTGTCTTGTGGTAGGCAGGATAATGGCTTCCACAAAGATGCCTAAATCCTAATTCCCCAAACCTGTGACTATGTTGCCTTACTCGGCAAAAGGATTTTGCAAATGTGATTAAGTTAAGATGGGAAGCCTGTCCCGGAATGTCCAGTCAGGTTTGATGTAATCACAAGGGTCCTTTAAACAAGGAAAGCTGGATGACGGAGGAAGAAGAGGAGAGAGATTTGAAGATGTTACGCTGCTGGCTTTGATGGAGGAAGGGGCCAGGAGCCAAGGAATACAGGTGGCCTCTAAAATTGGAAAAGGGAAGGAAATGAACTCTCCCCTGAAGCCTCCAGAAGGAACACAGCCGTGCTGACAGCTTGATTTGAGCCCAGACAGACACCATCTTCACCTGCTTGAGCTGCCCTAACAAAATACTATGAACTGGGTGGCTTAAGCAACAGGATTTTTTTTCCCCTCACAGTTTTGGGGGCTGGGAGCCTGAGATCAGGATGCCAGCAAGATTGGGTTGTGGTCAGACCTGGCTTTCTGTCCTGCAGATGGCCGCCTTGTAGTTGTACCCACAGGCAGAGAGAGTGACTGAGCTGTCGGGTGGCTTTTCTTAAAAGGGCGCTCATCCCACGATGAGGACCCCACCCTCCTCACACCTGAACCTAACTGCCTCCCGAAAGGCTCTCCCCTAGATGCCATGCACGCTGGCAGTCACGGCTTCAACATATGAATTTGGGGTTGGGGGACAAAGCCCAGTCCGTAATTGACACATTACAGACTTGGAACCTCTAGAACCATAAGATAGTAAGTGTGTGTTGTTTTAAGCCACTGTGTTTATGTAGTTTGTCCCAGCAGAGGTAGGAAACCAGCACCAACACAAACCCAAATTGTCTTTCATGCACACACACGTGCATAGGGAGAAACAAGACGGGTGGCGGTAAGCGAGGCAGGATTGCGAGTCTCTGTGATTTGTATCCTTATTCTCCCATTTTTTTCTACACTAAGCATGAATTAATTTTGAAATATAAAACAGGTCAGAAACATTTTTAAAAGTATTATTAGTCATGCTCAGAAAAGTAGAGAGAGCTGCTCACTCTGGCCTTCACGAACTAGGCAGATCCAGCGGCCTTCCCCTCTCCGCAGGCGGCACACGCCGGGAGGGCTGACAGGCTGCCGCCTCCCGGGGGCCTCGGGGAAGCACTGGTCACGCCTGCTGGCAGCGGCACTGGCAGGCTGGAACACTGGGATTTCACTCCAAACCAGTTAGCATCGCCTCCCATCATGAGTGGAAGAGAAAACTAGGAAATGTGAATCCGATTTCCTGTTTATTTTTATAAAGAGAGCACTTTCTGGGCCCGAGAAAGCAGCCATGCCTTGGCTGCCCTTCTGGGTTTCTCGAGCAGGACGGATTTCCCTGGGGCATCGGGGACAGGCTGCGCTGGCTGGAGCAGAGAGAAAAATCCAAAGTTGCTCCCACCCAAGGGAACCTGAGCAAGGGCTGCGTGTCCTCCAAACACTCCTTCTGCGAGAACAGGACCCAATTCTAAACAGCCAAGAATGCGGAGTCCAAACATTTAGAAGATGAATTGGATCAAATGCTTTGATTTTGGTGATTATTATATTATTCCATGTATATGTTGTTTGAGATCCTAAATCAAAGAGCCTTTGTTTCTACACTTTTCCAAGAGAAAAGAAAAAGCCAGCACCCACTCCCCTTTAAAAAGCAAACCGAACCGAACAAAGACGCCCACCAGAGGACATGCCTCAGCTCAGGCCGCCTTCAGTGACCTTTCTTTACACAGCATTGGGGCGACGTTGCAGACATCAAACACGGCTCACAGGTCACTGAAATGAGCTCAGAAAGAAATGAGCTCAGACTTGCATTTTCAATTTCATTTCCTCTCAGTCAAGGGAAGATCCTGCTGTCAGACCCGGCGGGCATGGGGCTCGCACCAGGCGCAGCTGTGACCCACACTCCACGAGCCGGTCCCTGGTCCTTTCATCTCCTCTGAAGGCCCAAGGGGTGGGAGGATGCGATGATGTGAATCTTCAGATTATAAGCCTCGCTCAGAAATGACAAATACCCTGCCTGGCGGAACAAGCCTGAGGAACAAACAAATACCATTGCTTAATGGTAAGCTGGGGCGTTGGATCGAGTTGCTGAGACTGGGCCATTCTTTCGGAACAAAACTGGAAGATGAAAACTCGAGAAGGAAAGAACTCTGCTTCTCCAGGGGAAACCCAGGTGAAGACCAAAACAGAAAACATTTCATTGAAAGAGTAAGGATGAAAATGTGGTAAAAAACCAATTTGCTTACCAAGATCTTCTTGTTCAGCACATTTCTACCAAATGGTGGGCTTAGCTGCGTGAAGATTATTCCCCAAAGAGAAAAAAACGGGAAATTGTGTGGTCCGAGTACTTGTCGTTTTATTGTCGCCCAACACTTTGTTTTGGACTTGGTTTTTCTGAAATTACGGCTGACTACTGAAAACTAATTCATGAACCCAGATTTCATAAGAGGAATTTTAATTCTAAGGAAGCCACTAGGAAAAAAATCCCCATCTAGAAAGCAATTTTCTGATACGTGTGCTGCCATTTATTTCGGGGACACAGCAAGCAACTCGTAAGTCATTCTGCTGAGGTTTTCCAGGCCTTCTCGTAAAACCTACCAGTAACGGTAGTAACAACCACAACCATAACCTTCTTGGGGGCCTTGCATGTCCCAGGCCCTGACCACACTTATTGATGGGGTCGGTCCTACTTTATTCCCACTTTCACTGACGAGGACGCAGAGGTGTCGGCAGGTAGCGAGCAGTGGAGTCAGGATTTGAACTTTAGAAATAATTCCAGAGAAGTGGCTGTCACACTTAGGCCCATGATTTTCTTTGACCAGCTAATTTTTACATAAAGTGTGAATTTATGTTTGAGTAAGAGGGAATAGCTATGATGTCAGGTGCATACAAATTTGGGAAAACCTCTGATGTTTACATTCAAGGTCATGAAAAACAGCATACGTTACATGAAATATGAATGTATTCTTTGGGGATCTAAAAGGCCTGTTCAGCACATTCTCCCCTCCACCACCCCTGGTCCCTCCACCCTTTAAGCAGCAGCTTATTCACAAAGATCAAACAGATCTGAAATGCCATTCTCCTTAGGGAAGTACACAGCGAGTCACCGCGGCTAGTGAGAGACACATCACATCCTGCCCTGAACTCCAGCAGCCACAGGGGCACATCCTGTTCCCAGGCCTGGCTTTGATTAGCTTACACTTCTTACCAGGGATCTTGCAGGAATTAGGTCCTTTGATTCGGCTTTTCTTTCCTCAGCTCGAGACTGCGTCTTTCTTGGCATGCGGTTAAGTCTGATTTTTCAGGAGCCACTCTCCTAGGAGTGTGGAGACGCCATGTGGGGTAAAAGGCGAACAACAAGGACGGTTTGTGGTGTCCCCAGCAAGGCCCGGGCTCCACTAGGCGCCAACCCAGACATGCTGGATCCATCAGAAGACCCAGCGGAACTAACAGTGACAGCAGAACGTGCTTACGGAAGGGAATTCCACTACTGAGAAATGTGCGCTCTCCAAAGGTCTGTTTCCCAGAAGCCATGACCACAGTGTTGTCACAGAAGAAAAGACAAGCGCCTCCACCTTCTCAGGACAGCTTTAACCATGGCAACTGTCCTTCTCAAACCATTGCACGGAATGTCCAAAAAGAACTTTGAATTCTGTAATTTGAGAAGTCCCAATTTCAGTACCTACCTTTGCCCCTTGCCGAACACTGCTTTGACCTCATCTTTTCTTACCAAATCCTTCCCAAATACCACCTTAAAAAAAATGAATGTATTTTGGGGTTTCGGATAAACAAAATTCAGGGAGGTTCTGATCCAAGGCCAAAGACCAATCTCAGAGCCACAGAGAACAGCGGAGAGCGGTCACGGCGCTCCACGACCACCAGTGGACAGCTTCGGGGCACGAGCCTGGGTGGAGTGGGTGGCTGAGCCCCTTCCTGGGGGTGAACTTTCAGAAAGAACTCAGAAGAACAACCAGGCTAGTCGGCTGGCCTGGGCCACGCCACTCCCTCCGTCATGGGCTCAGATCCGTGGATGACACCAGCTATTTTGCCTGTTGTAATCTGGAGCACTGGAATTAAGTTCTAAAAGGACAAAGGAGCCATTCTGGGTCACTGGGGTATACCACGGTCTCAAGGCCTCTTGGAGCAAACCCATCCACCCTAGTAGAGGATTCCAGAGTTACCGGAGCTCTAAAAAGGAGGGGCAGGAAGGACCCGAGAACCTGCAGGGGCCAGGTCTGAGGACTGGGGATGGGGGTGGGGGGCCGAGGGAAGCTGAGCTCAGTCACCATAGGTGGGTGCAGGCAGCTGTCACCTCACACCTCTCAGACCTCAAGGACAGAGGGGCAGGCTCAGTAGAAGGTGAGACGGGGTGTGGAAAAAATACACTTTGGAGTCAAATAAACCTGGGTTGGAACCTGGCTCTGCCACTATCCAGCTGGGTGACCTGGGCCAAGTTACTTCATCTCTCTGGACTCTGGTATTAATTCTTCGAAAAGGAAATACTACTGCAAGTCCACGATCCCTTATGCACAATTCCAAAATCCAGAAAAAGCTCCAAAAAGCAAGTTTCCCCATAACTTATTTGGCAGCAAAACCTGACATGAACCGGCATTAGGTTCTTCGTTGTCTTTGTTTATCTCACTTAATGTGACTAACTTTAAGTTTTATAGCAGAAATTGAGTTTCGTGATGGGGGCTGTCCCAGGCCCCTACCTGAGTGTGTTACACAATAGTATATGCCATGAATTGCTTTTCTAAGTAACAATATGTACTCTTTATGGCTTTTCTACAGTTAGAAAAATTCTGAATACATCTGGCCTCAAGGGTTCAGATAATCTGTGTTACATCTTAGAGGCCTGTTGTGGGACCAAATGAGAAAATGAGTGGGAAGTAAGTCGTACAGGTCACAGCTTTAAGGCCCCGGTTAGTCACAGCCAACATGCTTAGGCTTATGTCACCAGAGAATGTCCCGGAAATGTGGCGGGAGACACAACCCTCCGTAGGACGCTGCACATGGAATGAGTCACCACACTCTGCTTCATGAATATTGGGCTGCCATACATTTCCTTTTTTTTTTGGGGGGGGGGGCGGTTAGGACTTTTCTTTGATATCCAAAGATAGCAAAGGAAAAAACAAATCCAGTCAATAGTCTTTATAATAATGTGATGATCATTGCACATGCATCGTAATTCAAACAGATGACAGAAGTTGCAACTCCTTGGAAATTTTACTTTTGCAATATAAATAGCTTTCACCGCTTCCCGCCTATTGAAAGACATGAACAGACACTCTAAGTTATGGGATTCAATGTCCACACCTTCTCCTTCACCACTCCCCACAATGTCCCACGGGGCAACTTGTTGCACTTAACAGATCACATCAACACCTGGCATGAAAAAAGAAACTATTTCAAAAAACTAAAGATTAAAAAAAAAGCAAAGCAACAAAACCCTAACTAATCACCTAACTACCTGGGTTTCTGTCATGCTAGAACTTGGAAGTGAAACCAAGATATCTAAAAATAGACTATAGGCACTAAAAACAGAACTGTCTGTCAACACCCTTCATTTGAAAAGACATTTGAAAAGGCCAAAATTGTTAACTTCGATGAAATGTTTGGCTCGTCCTCCCAAACTAATTCATATATTTCACAGTCGTGTGTGGGTTACACCTTCAAATTAGGCCTGTGCACCTGCGGAAGCCCTGTCTTTAGTCTCCACTTCTAAGCGCATCAACAAAAGGTGCACGTGTGTTCATTCTTGGGACCACGGCCTCTCGCGTGTCATTCGTCAAGTTGGCGGCCGTGGCATGCCTTCAGAGGTGCCTGCGCAGAGGCAGGGCTCCGTCCGTGGAAGCTGGTGGAATGAACTCACTCCAGCAGGAAAACTTGGAGTCCCGCAGCTCCTACATGAAGGCAGGACAGCCTGGAGAGGGGTGGGGATCCTTTCCCCTTTGAAAATCCTCATTGGCTTCCCACCGACCATGGGATGAAGTCTAAAATCTCAACCCTAGAAGCTGTCTGGCTCCAATCAACTTTGTTTTCTCCCCAGTCTCTTCCTTTAACCCCCCCAGACCTTATGATAACACCTCAAATGTGCCCTGTTCCCTATTCTTTGGGGGCCTCTATAGGTGCTTTTCCTATAGAAATTGTCCCTGGAACAATTTCCTCCACCCCCTGAAACTTCTTCGGTTCCAAGCCAAGATGGCAAGGGGGACTCCCCCCCGCCCCCACCCCCCAGTGAGGTGGTCTGCCTTGTTCTCTGCTCCCACAGGTCCTCATGCTTCTCTGTCACGACATTACCACCTTTGTTTGATGTTGTTTTTCTTACTGAACTCTAAGTTCCCCAATGGCAGGGAACTGCCTTGTTCACCTCTGTATGAACAAATGTAACATGAACCTATTTGAGTGGAATTTTTTTTCCTCTAAAAATCACATAAGGACCAGTAAGATAAAACTTCTAGAAAATTTTTTTCCTAATAATTGGTCTTTGAAAATGACTATATAGGAATTAAAAATAGAAATCCTATCATCCCCCATCTTTCAAAAGGAAACTAAAAGCAAAAATATGTATCTTTTCTGGGGTATGGTTGGGGAAAATTCGTAGGTTTCTCTTTCCTTATCACATCTTGGCTGTCAGTAAAATTTTTACTGAAGGTTTTAGAATTCCAGCATGTCTCCAGCACGATTTTCACCAGAGGGGGAGTTAAAAATTATATCTTCTCATCACCTAACATTAAATCGTCAATCTGAGTCATGCAACAAAGCAACTGAGCCTCCTCCACTGGCATGAAACATGGAGCAGTGCATCAGCGACACCCCCGTTCACAAAGCCAAAGCTGGAGTCAGTGGTTGTGACGCTGGCCATGAATCGTCCAGTTTGGCCACTTTGAGTGGTGCATCAGCCTCCTCCCTGATCATGACCTTGGAGACTAGCTAGCCAAGCAATACTCCAAATGTTCCCAGGCATAAACAGAAAGAAAATGACACTTTGCATTCAGTTCATTTTAACCCATGCTGCAATCCTGGGAGGCCCTGCCACCTACTTTAAATGTTTTAGAGATAAACACGAAGGAATGAGGCACACAGACCTGATTAAATGAATAACCATCTTACTATAAAGGGGCAGACATCAATCCTGCAGACATGGGATATGGAAAGGAGATGAGCATGAGCGTAGAAGGAAGTGCTGGGAAAAATCAGTACTGGCTGCTGGGATGCTGAGGGCAAACTTTAGGACCCTGCCTTATTTTAAGTCTGGTGGGAAAGGCTGACAGACGACAGCAGGTACTAGGGAACTAGGGGACAGTGTTGAAATGTCCTGATTTTTGTCCATGTGCTAGAAGTAAAGTGAGGGGGCCATGTGGCGAAAAGGAGACAACTGAAAATACCCATTGAGCACATGAACTTTCAAGAAGATTCTCTAATGAAATAACGTAAAGGTGGCTAGGTAGGTGGAGCCAGCTATACCTGATAGAAGAACCATTGTACCCGCCTTCCACGTGAGCAGAAGGGGCTGAGATGCTTGAAGAACCTTCTTCCATCAGACCATGGTTTCTTATGGAGGCCATTTAGAGTCACTTATCTGAGTAGGTTCTCCAGATTGGGCTGATGTCAAGTGGTATGAAAAATTTTTCTAGGATACCATGCAGAATGCCCAACTGGCATCTTGGTGCTTAGCCAGCCCCACTGTTAAGCACAAACAAAAAATCTCCTGTGTTAGTTTTCTCTCTCTCAAACACTCAGCTGACCATTGCCCTAAAACCTGGAGGGATTAAAAAACTTATCAAATCACCAGCCTTCTCCTTTTCCTGGTCCCTTCTCTTTCCTTCCTGAATAATTTAGCCTAAAAGCCATTAGGTGGGTTTGGACAAGACTGTGTCTCCAGTCAGGGTGGGAGGAGCCACAGTGGCCCCCGAGTGGTGTGCTGAAGCCAGAGTGGGGCGGGTGGGGGGGGGTAGGGGACAGTGGTGACCCAGCACAGGATCAATCATGTAATAAACATATTGAGGATGATAGGAATCAGGTTATCTTGTTATTAAGAATGTTTAAATATGAAAAAGAAAATGAAACCTGTGCTGTGAGATTAGAATTAAAGATGTGTGGGTGAGCTCATGGTTTTTAAGATGGATGGATGGATGGAAGGAAGGAAGGAAATAGTCTTTAATTCTGTCCATTGAGAGTACCTGGGATAATCCAACAGCAATGAGCATACCCAACACCCAGATCTTGGTCTCTAAATACTATTCTCCACTAGAAGAAACTAGTGCTCTTCAGAGAAATGGCTGATTTCAGGGCTAGAAAAATAGAAGATGAGACTGGACCTCTCATGGTGCGAGTAAGGACGTGCCCAAATAGTAATGGGGACATGTCAGAAGGACACTGAAGTTAGCTTGAAAGGGCTCCCATGAGCTATGTCTGAACAAATTAAGGTTAAAAATAATAATAAAACTGGATTATAACCCACTGACTATAATAGGAATCCATGAGAGCATAATGATATAAATAGACAAATGAATAAATTCAAAGTTTTTTGATGAGTAGGGTAAAGATTACATAGTACCAAAGTACCTCCCTACAAAATACATACTAATTACAAAAGGAAAAAATAAATAACTTCACTGTGCAGAAGCCTGGCAGACACTCCCTCAATCAAGTAACCAAAATTAGTACCACGTGAAAAAACTTAATATCTGTCCCCATAATGGGACAAACCACACGTCTCACTGCCAGACTGGATCCAGTGAAAACAAGCATTATTTCCGGAGTAGTCCTACCAGAGATGCATCCTTTGAACGCCATCACGTGAAAGCATCAGACGGACCCAAATGCTGAGACAATCCGCACAACATGGGGCCGATGGAGCACCCTGCTGGCGATTTCCTGGCAACTGGTTGAGAATAAAAACTTGGAAACTTTTCTTTAGGTTGCGATTGTTTCAGAATTTAAAAACTAATAACAAAAAGAGTTACCCTGAGTCACTGTAGACTCCATGGGAGCCAAGTGTCAAAATGGGATATAGATTTGAGTAGACCAATTTAAAGGTCAATAATTCTATATTAGGGCAACGCTTTTAAATTATCTCTGGTAAAGAAACACTCTCCCCCCAATCTTTTGCAGACCAACACTTCTTAAAACTACGAAGTCCCACACTTGGATTTGAGGACAATACCAAATCGCTACAGGAACTTTCAAAAGCTTACTCTCACTGTCCGTAACCACGTCAGTGCGGTCCCATAACCAACTCTTCATAGACCAGCTGAGGCCGCACTTGCAGCAGCATCCCTCCGCGGTGGGATGTGTGGGCCTCCAGGTACCATCGTACCCAAATGGGAAGTAAAAACTACTGGTCACGCTGTTACCCACAATGGTAGCAATAACAATTACCACTGTCATTGGCATTAACCAACTATACAAAGTATTCAAGAAAGGGACTGCCCAGCCAATGGGAGAGGGGATGAAAGACCTGCCTTTTCATAGAGTAACTCAACTGCTCTAAACGGGTCACAGGACACAAATAGCTGGGACCACCCCGAATTCCAAAGTAATTGCTCTGTGGTGGCTGAAAGCAAACCCAATCACATAGAAGGGGGACAATAGCATCTTCTATGGGTCAATCTATGACATCAAATCATGACTGCCATTGTTGGGGAGAGATCTTGCATTCAGAAGGGGTTAGTAGAGCACATCCCCCATATCGGATGGGTTTGACTGAACTCACAGACACCAAGGGTGAAGCTGCTGACTCCAACAGGCCACATGGGCCCCACGGGCCCCACAGAGTCCCTCCCGCCACCAAGAAGCAGCCTCTTCAGATAAAAGAGAACAATTCTGTGTGCCAAACACAGACTAGAACAGAATGATGAGCAAGGAGCTGTTGGATCCTCTGGCAAACGCCTAACACCATCCAGGCTCAGGCTGCTTGCACAGAACACTCTGACACGCCCGCTGTGTGCCCCGAATGCCGAAGTCCTTGTGCTAGTGCACCCTGGACACATTCCAGCCACACACAGAGGAGGCTGCACATAGAAACCTGTAAGGTGAAATCAACCAACAGCACCTATGGCACTTCTCTTACCTGGAGTGGTTTTGTAGTACGATGTTCGGGAGGGCAGCGATAAGGCGTTCTTCGCCCTGGAGCTCTGGGTACTACTCTGCAAGACTTGTCTCTGCCTCTTCAGCTCCTCTTCCCTTTCCTGGGCAGCTCGGATCTCTTCTTCGATCATGGACAAAGTCCGCTGCTTCCTTGACCTCAGCCTGAAGGGCCCAACCGTCACGTCAGACTCTTGCATGGCCAGGAGCGAGGCTGTGCTTCTCAGCTCAGCTGCCTCTGAGTACTTGCTGAAATAGCTCCCTTCTGGTCTGGTCTCCTCCATGTTTATCGGGCCACTGGGTTGCACTGCTGGCAATGGTGGGGATGGTCCCCGTTCCCTGAGCACCCTGTCTTCAGCAGGCAGGATCTTTGGTAATACATCCCTTTTCTCTTGAACAGGAGAGGACACCTGAGGTGGCTCAAACATGCTCTGAGGCTTCTCTGAACCAGGAGCCCCAGTTCCAGCTCCCTCTGGAGTTGCCTCAGGTCCCCGCTGTTCTGCTCCACCCTTGCTGGTTCCAGACACAGCTCTATCCACTTGCTCAGCTATGGCTTGTTGAATGGCATTTTGCACCAGGAGACCAGCCTGATATTCCAAGGGGTCATCGACCGATGGAGAGTCTCCCAGGGTGGATGAAGGGGAATAGAAACCATGATCGCTAAATGACTTGGAGACACCTTCTCCTCGGCCTTCTGAAGGATTGTCAGTTTGGGGAGTCTGGGGCAGGGAAAAATCAGCCAGGGAATTTTCCTGGAGGGCGTTGGTTGTCTCGTTGGAGGCCCCACTGTCACTGATGTTGTCCATGCTGAAATCATTGGAAAGGGTCTCCAGGACGGTGGTGTCCTGGGACCTCACGGACAATTCATCCAAACCAGAGTCTAGCTCTTCTTGAGTCAAAGAGACATTGACAGACCTTGAAAACTGATCCAAAATCCCAGGGTCTTCATCCTTGACCACAGTGAGGATGGCCCGGGCACTTGTGAACTCTCCATCCTCTGCCCACAGTTTGGATAAGGGCCCGCGTTTGGAGGGCTCGCTATAGGGCCCTTCTCTCCCCTGAGGAGCTGCGCTGCCCGGGCCCCCTCCCGGAGACTGGCTCTCCAGGGCACAGTGGCCTTTCTGCCCCTTGGCTGCCGATGCGCCACTGTCTTCCAGAGGCCCTGCGATGGAAGCTGGCCTTGAGACAGCCAGTGGCTTGTCTGAGTTGACTGAACCCAGAGGCCTGTAGAAGGGCTTGATGGAGAAAAGCCTGGGTGTACTCTGGCCCTTGGCCACCGTTTGCCTGGAGTTCTCCATGAGCTGGAACTGTTTGCGAGCAGCGGAGAAGTCTATCTGCTCTGTGACCACGTCCTTCACATTCTCGGCCATGCTGGAAGCTTCCCGAGGGGAGGCAGGGGCTGTGCAGGGCTGCGGTGGGGGCCGCTGCTGCATCAGCAACTGCTCCTGCTGCGCTCTCCTCTCCTTGCGCTCCTTGTACTTCTTGTGTGATTCCAGATGTTCCTTGTCCAGCTGTTCCTCAATGGTTTTTTCCTGGGGAGGATTCCACCACTTGGCCGCAATGCCGGGATTCTTTTTCACAGCCTGACTCCGGATGAGTTCTCGCCTTTCCTTTTCCAGCTCCAGCATCTCTTCTGTGGGCCTCACTTTTTGGACACAGTACTGTTCTTTCTCATTCTCGTCATCCTCAAAGAGCTTGGAGGGCTTCTTGTCCTCATGGAAGGCACGCAGCTCAAACTTGGCTTCCTTCTTCAGCGTGGTGAGGGTGAACTCCCCATCTCGGGACGAGCACCAGGAGCTTGTGGAGGAGGTGGGGCTCACGGGTACCTGCAGGCTGTCCCCCAGCAGATCTCTAGGCTGGTCAGGGGAATGGCCGTTCGTTCTTTCACCCTCTGCCATGGTGTCAGAGTTGCTTTTACTGAGCTCAATGTGAGGAGGCACCTGCCTGCCAGCTGCTCTCTCGGTGGGTTCCAGCTGGATGGCTGTGTGGGCAGGTGGGCTTGGGCTGCCCGTCAGGATGGCTGCGCCAGGCTCCGGGGAGGACGTGCCGTTGTAGGTTCCGTCCGCGGCAGAATCACAGCAGTTGGCCTCCAGCACCTCGTCTAGATACCGGATCTCACTGGCCACATCGTTATCCAGAGACTCATGGTGATCAGCGAGGAGGCCATTGTGGGGGGGCGAGTAGAATGGGGAGGGGTGGTCCATGGGATGTGGAGCAGAGGTGATTCCAGGGACACTTTTACATTCTGCAACAGAGACCTCAATTTCCATGTTTTTGTGATCCGAGGGAAGAGAGCTGATTGCAGGATCCAGGGGGTTGGCACCACAGATGTCTCTCTCGCTTTTTAGCCGGATATCATCCTCGGAAAGCTGCGGAGGCTTCTGGAATAAAGAGGAAATGAAAGTCGGGGTTAGACACCACTTCTCTTACGGATGTGAAGACTGAGAAATTAACTTATAACTAACAGGGAGGAACATCGAAACAACAACGAGAAGTCCTTCTGCATGGAGATTTCCCTTCCAATGAGGCTTTACAATTTTCATTTTGTTGCGCTAACAGATGCCTGCAGCTCTCCATTTTATAGATTCTGTTGCGTTTACTGGGTGTCCAGAGAATGTTCCCTCAATGCTACCCCCCTTTTTCAAATTTACAAGTAAATTAGGACTCATCTGAAGACATACTCAAATGTCTTCACAAGTAGAAGACATTATACAGAAATTGTACCAGAGGGTCCCAAAATATTCACAGCAAGCTACTGCAGAAATGTAATAGGAATATTTGTGTGTCCTGAATTGTATAAAGAACGTCCTTTCACATGAACAAATCTTGAAAACCTATGATTCTTTGCCAAATGTAATACAATTATTCCGGACACAAGAAACTTTTTAGAATTTTTTTCCCAAAATAATATACTGGAACACAATCGATTCTTTCAGCAATTCTTCAAGGCTCCAGAGCCCTGCTGCACCACAACCACCACAACCACAGCCACCGAATGCAGCTCTGTTCTCTGGGACGTACAGCAAACAATCCTCTCAGTTTAGGAATGAGCGTCGCTTTGAAAGGCGGGTTTCTGGCTGCACGTCCCCTCTAGTGCCTGAAATGCTTCATGTGACAGCTCCAATTTTGTGGTTAAATAAGAAAACCACATCTTCTCAATGTTTTTACATATGCATTTTTCCCATCAGTTATCAATGCCATGTAATTTTGTTGCTGATATTATTAGTAAGATTAATTTCAAATTCTAGGATAATTATATTTCCATACCAAAGGACTCTGGTTTATTCCAGATAATTCAGCAGTCAATTATGAGCCTAGTTCGAGTCCCCCTTGAAGATTTCACTAACACCTTGGTCCGCTTTGCTTCCTGGTCTCAGGCCTATGTCCAGGATTACCGACATAGCACAGTACCAAACTGCCATAGGGCATAAATTTTCACGTATTTACGTTTTAAACAATTCAATAGGCTTACAATATAAAAATTAAAACCACCTTAAGAAGATTCTAGGGGATTCATTTCAAAATCCTTCCCCAAAAAGTGGATAATTATAGATCTGGTCATGAGATCTAGAAAAATATAGGCATTCACCTACGTGCTGGGCTGCTGTCAGGATGTTGGTTGAGAAACTCACTCAGTTCTCCATGGACCAACCAGAAGGTCAACCCTAAACTAAATGCTTGTCCCTGAACTGGGGATTTCCTTCAGGCCTCGTTTTCCACAATCCCCTTTAGACTTAAGTCAATCAAATAATACACATTCCTTCCTTAGTAAGAGGCAAAAGACAGTGGTCTTGGATGATCTAGTCCAGGTCTGGTTTTTGTCAAAGACTGGCACTTAAAACCACAATATTTTTTTTTTTTAATTTTTGACCATCATCAACACATTGTTATCTTTATAATGAACTAAAGAGGCATGTCCAAGGCATTTTATTGTCCTTTTATAAACATTAACTAAACTTTATTCCAGTAAGGCAATTATCAGTGATTTCTTTGTAATTAAGAATTACAGAAATGGCCCTGATCTGTGTGGCTCAGTTAGTTAGTTGGGCATCACACCACAAAGCTGAAGGTCACAGGTTCGATTCCCCGTCAGGGCACATGCCTGGGTTATGGGTTCAGTCCCCTGGTCGGGGCATGTACAAGAGGCAATTGATTAATGTTTCTTTCCCTCTCTTTCTCCCTCCCTTCTCTTCTTTCTAAAAAAATAAATACAACCTTAAAAAAAAAAAAAGAATAAGGGAAGTGGCTGGAGTCCCTTCCAGTTGTGACTTTTAACAACTATATAATAATGTACCGAGAAAGTGTTGGTGTTCTAAGACTATGTGGCTGTGCAATTTCTGTACATTTGCAATTACAAATATTAAAGATTTATGGAGCTATTTTTTAAAAAATTACAGATTCAAATGCCTGAACATATTGGCTGCCATTCAGTGTCAAGTAAACCTAGGTCAAAATTAGCCCACCCCATGGAAAGCTACCGTCAGAACACAGAGACCAACACAAAGAGAAGCACAGTACTGCGGAGGGGAGATCAGGGTTCCCTTGACCCTCCCACCCTCGGCTTCATTCTCTCGATGATTCACTGATATTACTCTTCCTGGGAGTAAGTGGAGCTTTCCTGCCATCCCTTTTGAGGGTGGTGGGGAGGAAAGTAGAAAACCAGTAGGAGCTGCTAGGACTGAAATAGGGTTAAAAACCACTGCCGTCCTGAAACATAAAACACCTTCAAATAGTTGACATGAGAGGGAAGAGGGCACTCTAACGTTAAAGGAAGCTAAAGGGCAAATAATTAACTCTATAGTTCATTTAGTTGTTCATCGGCTGAGGGAACAGGTCGGAGGGTTTATTCTGTAGGGCTGTAATACAACTCACAGCTCACAGGAGACAACACCTTTTTTTTTTTTAAACAAACACTAAACATCCCACACTTCTGGGGAAGTCATAAGCCTATTTTGGAGTTTGCTTAGTCTAGTTGGGCGAAGTCAAACCCTTGCCTACACTTATCTCCCGTGCAGAGGAGGGAGTGGCTGGGCTTTTCTCCTCGGCGTTTCCCCAGAACGCTTTATGGCTTCTCACGACAGCGCATCTCTTTGTCCTGGGCACCTCACAGGTCAGTGTTTTGACCACGGATGAGCAGATGCCATGGTGACAGGTTTCTTTTTTAGAACCTAAAACTCCTACCAGTTCTTCCCAAGGCATACTTTTGGAATGAGTGACAACCGTTCCAATTCAAAATTTCAAGGCTGATAATAGTATTTGACGGTACATCTTTGCAGTGTGAAAAAACTGCCTCTGGCTTTCAGTCAGAAATCATGAGTCTCTTAGTTATGTCTTCTGGGATGTGTTCAACTGAGATTTTTTTAAATGCTGATTATTGTTTAAAAGCCAAAGTTTGTGGTCCCAGTGTAATGTGAGATGGTTCTTTCCCAACACATTTAAAAATATATATTTAGACACTGAAAGATGTAAACAGGGAAGAGTCTCTCTTTTCTGTTACATGAGTCTGCCCTCTCTTCTTCTTTCCATAAATTCAGAAAATCCTTCCTGACAATCCTATCTACTTCAGGGAGCCACAGCTCTAAGCTCTAAACCCTAATCAGGGCAGAAATACTTAAAGAAATAAACAGCTCTGCATCACTGATTCACAATCATGCATCAGAGGTTCTGAGCTTAACAAAAGAGCAAATTCCTGAGTTCTAATCTCAGTAGGAAGAATTTACCTTCATGCAAGACAGCCTGGTGTGATTAAAGCACCCCCAATGCCTGCCCCCCCCCCATCCCCACAACTACACCAGGTACATGGAAATGGGCTGGAAATCCCGCAGTCCGAATTTGGCAGGAGTCTGGACTTAACATCATTAAATGATGTCTCGTTTAAACCAACAAATGCTTATTGCTCCCTTTGAAGATCAGAAAGACCAGCACTTTCTCCATGCTTCAGGTAACGTGAACTTGATTCCAGATTCAGATAAAATTATGTATTCAATAAATGGACTGGAAAAGCCTTTCTGAAATAAATTATGCCCCAATGCAAAAACAAGAAGATGGGAAAGCACCGCCAAGCTGGACTTTCAAAGGTCGGAGAGCACCTAGGGTGCGGAGAGGCCCATGGGAAATGATGGGCTTGCCCCTGCCACCACTTCAGGTGGGGCCCCAGCAGCACGGCACATAATACCTGTTTTCCCAGAACAGCTGTCAGCTGGTCAGGATGCCTACTCTACCATTTACTTAAAAATACTCGGGCAGAGACAATGTAGTGCAGCTGGGTATGTCTGAAATTAGTTTAAATTATAATCCAGCAGTAGACAGCCGCCCTCATCAGGAATATAGGCCCTGTGAGTGGTCAACCAGGATCTAATCAGAAATTCCTCACTCCATAGGAGGTGGCTTCCTAGTAGTTGAGCTCTCTTTACTCCCACAGGACCCGTAGGGCTATGTTAATTGGCATAATTAAAGTGAGAAATGAATTTTTATCGTGAAGTTAATGGCTTGTCAACTAGCAGAATGTAATGTGAGAAATTGGTGAAGCTGATGGTGTTCGAATTTGTGGAGCAGAGTACCCTAGTATCCTACCGCCCTTCCACGATAGGGCACGCAAACGGAGTGAGCACTGCGGCCGGGCACCGGTAGGGATGGGGCCTGAAGTCTCAGAACTCAACAGTCCTGTGCCCAGGCTTTGGTTCGGAGAGCGGTGGTTGTTCTAATGCCCACTGTACAGTGACGGAATCCTGCCTTTGTAAAACTGCCACATCTGTCTTCATGCAAGGTGGGGATAGAGTATCTAGGATCTACCAGAGCTGAGACCTCTTTGAAGTTACGGACCACGGTTTTGTGCCTACTTTTACAAATGTGTGTTTAAGTAAATGAGAGGAGCACCAGAGTTTGGTCTGAGACCTGCTTTTACTGTATATAACCTGGTAGCCAGGTCCTCTGCTTCCTCTGATGACATCCTAGAGGCAAAATATTAAGATCCCACATTCCAGTCATCACAGGGACACTGTGGGAAAAGGCTGGGATTCTTTCCCAGCACCGTAGAGTCCGTGGCATAGGTGAGATTCTAGAAGCCTACTTAGTTGGCACAGAATACACATCAGGACCCTGACACCTGGCCAACGAGGGTGATGGACAGCAATGTGCTCCTTCCTCCTGGGGTACCTGGGCCGGCAGGGGGGGTGAATCAGGACAGAAAGAAGAAAGCATTTTCCTTAGCAGATCTGACGGGGCCCAGCGGACACCAGAAAGGTGCACTTCACGATATGGACAAGCATGAAGCTGAAGCTTCTACTCATGCCCACCATGTTCTCAGCTTCCCAACCTGCTCATCACACTCAGGCTGTTACCTCCTGACGATGTCTGTTACCACGTCGACCTCCCACCCAGGCTCAGAGCCTAAATGCAACGTGACCCAAATCACTCAAACATCAGGCGCCTGCGGCACAACCAGGTTTCTATGCTCTGAATAACCCAGATTACTTCCTCCTAAAGCCATGCTATTTAAATTAGAAGCACTTTCCCCCAGGTAATAGGTGACCTGATCCTTTAATCCAGTTATTTTTAAGTTCCACCAAAAATACAAACTCATTCTTGGCCTAGGAACAGAGGCATGGCTATGAAAGAAAACTTTCTCACAGCGGTGAGCCCAGACAGATGTCTCTGTTATCCCTCTTCCCTGCCTCTCTTTTCTAAGTTGGGTTTTTAGTACACAGCACAGCTGCTTCAGGCAAAGAACTGGTTTCACAGGCCATGCGTGGCTGGCTTTAGAATGGTTCTTAATGATTGTGGACTTTCTGGCTGAAGTCTCCATACAGGAGGAGGGGCTACAACCTGGCTGGTGGATGATTCTCAGACCCCTGCAAGATGGCCACTTTGGTCTGCTGACCTTCATCAGCGGGGGCGGGGGGTGGGGGAGACAAGAGTAGAGCTAGGGAAGTCTAGGAGAGACAGACTCATCAAACCAAGGGAACCTGAGGAATGTGGGAGGGGATCAAGGGGCTAAAGAGGTCAAAGTGCAAGGATAAGGAAGCACTGAGAACCTACAGAGTGACAAGCCCTGTGCCTGGGGTCATGGAGGTTAGGGGGAGCATGGGAGTGCCCCAGAGCTCTGAGGGGATCCCTTCTCTGCAGCAAGGAACTTAGAACCTGGAGGAAGAAAGTACCAATTCATATAAAGATAGCAAACGCACAAGGCAGAGAAGTGCTGTAATAGTAAGGAGGAAGAAAATTCTGACCCTGTTGATTGGTGCAGATTATGCAGGTTGAGAAGGGTTTGCGAAGGAAGCTGGGAGCACCAGTGGTTCCCAGCAGCTGGCCTGCGGCTACTCTGCCCCAACCCTCACCCCCGCTGAAGACGGCAGGCTGGAGAGGAGCAGGGATTCTGAGTGGGCCCCTTCCACCAGCCCCTCCACGGAGACACAGAGAGTAGGAATGTCTGAGAATGACTTGACTTGCAGGAAGTGGAGGGTAGAGGTGATAACCTGGGCCACATTCCAGTCCAAGGCGGCCTTTCCGTTTCCACCCCCAGCTGAGCTTCTTCCGGCTGCAGGACCAGGGGCCTGTGCACGTCGTGGGAAGCCGAAGCCTAGCCACTCCCCAAGGAGCACAAGGCCTCCTACCTTCGCTGATAGAAGGCAGACTTAAGACCCCAAACACCAAGTAGTCGCCAGCTAAATTTAGACCAGACAGGCTCAAGTTAACACTGTAACCCCCCACCTGCCCCTCTTAAGAGCATTCATACTAATACTGCCTCTCTGTTTCCCTCCCAGCGACCTCCTACCTTCAAGCCATCGTAGCTAAGAGTGACTAGGGCAGTTCCTGTTCCTGCAGACCCAGCCTGTCTTTCCCAGCCCTTCTATGGTATCGGTCCACACAGCAGACACGCCCTGCTTTTCTCTCTGGCGTGTGCCTCAGGTACAGGCTTGGACACAGGATGCAAAGACTTCTGAAAATCCCTTTGATGGGAACAAGGCTCGCCTATACCTTGGCTCACACCCCGGGTGAAAGGAAAATGGTCCATCTGTATGGTCATGGAGACTTCCCAACCCCACAGCCTGCCTTATTAATAGCATCCCCCTAACCCTGCTGAAAAGTCACCGGCTCAAATGGCAGGCTGCAACATCTGGAAAATGTTAAGGTGTGGTTTGATTAGCACATTTACAGCTTGGGCTTTCTGTGAAAGAAACTGAAGACGGTGTGTGCCACAGGGTGAGAGGAGGGAGGGGAGGAAGGGAAGGAAGCTGCAGCCTTTCCGGCGGTGCCACTGGTGAAAGGCATGTTTCTTCGGGTTACTTGGCAGCCCACTCCCCACAGGAGTGATGGAGAACTACTGGGAGGTTTCAGGGTTTCCCCTGAATAAGGAGAGACAGACTTCATCTCAGCTCCAAGAAATTCAAGCTTTGCTTACTCCTCAATGCAATACACTCTGTGCTCTGTATCAAGGGGTCCTCAGATACTTTTCTCACCGAAGGCCTTTTTCCCTGAGACAATTTTGCAGGGCAGTCCCCACCTCCAGAATAAACTAGTCAAGGCCGCAGAGGAAATGCTGGCTCCTGCAGCCTGAAATTTCTAGGGTAACTGATTGTGCTGGAAGCAAAAGCAAGCACAGCTTTAGTTCTCTATAACTTAGCTGTATCCCTCTTGGTTTTAAAATAGTTCAGGATCTTGGGTTCATGCCTGGCCCACCAGCCATGGCATGGCAAAGGGCAAACACTCAAAACAAAACAAAACAACCCCTAAACTGTGGTCCAGGCTCAAATTCACTATGGTGAGGCAGAGAACCAGGAGAAAGGAGAAAAGGGTGGCAGATGACTTTGACATTAACCCTTTGTCCACAGTGACGCTGTACAAGCCAATGGAGCTGATGAGGTTCCCCCGGGTCCTGCAGCAGGCGGGCACACACCTACGTTCCCTAAAAAGCCCTGAGTCGCTGTGAATGTGGAGAGTTCCACGACGTGGAAACAGAAGACTGGCTGTAGACTAAATAAGTACAAGGCAGCGGGTAGAAAACCAGTTACCGGAATCGCTGGGTCACTTGGTTCCATTCTGGAAAAGGACTCGCACGCACACTGTTTCACAGATAACACGCACCATCTTCAAAGCGTTATCTGCCACTGCCGACTTGTGCATCTGTGCACACATCGCACATGCTGTGTGGGGCTTCCTTCGCGGCCTTTATCATGAAAGCTGGAGCTTTACAAGATTTAAAAAAAAAAAAAGATGCCGATGGCCAGTGGGATCTCGGCTGCCCACTCTTTCTCTAGCAGGAAAAAGCTCCACAGCACAGCACTACAGGAAGCCTCTGGCCTCCAAAGGAAACCCTCTCCTTCCCAATTAGAGAGAAAAGGACAGTAAGATAGGTCAGCAGACTCCGCTTACCCTGCCCAGAGCGTGCACCTCAAACGTCCAGTCAGAATGGCCTCCTTTTCCAGACAGATTCCTGCGTCCTGGCTCAAGCTGGACACATTCCTTCTGAGCCTCCTGACCAAAGACTGTGATGTCACAGCTGGCCCTCCCTCTGCTCCCTAAAAGGCCATTCACACAATGAAGGACTTTAACCCCCTTCCAAGAAGGCCTGCCCCTCCCTCGCTGGCCAGAGCCTGGAGGGCAGCGCTGTCCAGCCAGAGGCTCCCACGGTGTTGGGTGTTCGGGGCTGAGTGGGGAGGGTGCGTGCTGATGGGAACCAGTCACAGCTGTCTTCTTGGAAAGGCAGAGATGGGCCTTGGATAAGCCAGGAGTTAATATCCCGGTGTGACTGAGGTAGCAAAAAATCTCAAAGAGCCCGAGGAGCCAGTTAAATGAAATTTTTAGGAATTTTTACACGTCTGTAAAGTAAGAAAGGCTCATGGTAGAAAATAAGTATTCATCCTCCCTCCACTCCGAGGAAAAGTTAATATTTTATTGCATTCCGTGTAGTCTCCTTTGTAAAAAATGTGTATCTAATACGGTTGAGACCAGACAGTGTATGCGATTTTGTTGCCAACTATTTTTTTTACTCCGTATTACCTCACAAGCATTTTTCATGTCCTTTAACGGCCTCTGTAAGACCTATTTTAAACAGTTACATGATGTCCCATGCTGAGTCGGACAACAATTTCAAGTCAGGGATGAGTGCTCTAATTTCAGGGAATGTCTGAGGGCAGAGGCTCCACTGTCCCACAGCCAGCCAGAATCTTCTGCCAGGAAGAAAGCATCCACACTTGCCTGGGGTGGACATGAGCGTCCCAAACCTCTCTCTTTCACCAGAGTCGGACCTAGGAAATCTGGGGCACAACTCGGGGTCTGGCCAACTAGAAAGTCAATCAGAGTTCTAAGCCCATGCTGGCCCATGAGAACTCATTTTCTTCAGCGAGATTGTGGAGAAGACAAAGAGAATTGAGCTTTATAGTGAAGTGACTAGGAAGAGGAGGACAAAGGTCGAATGTGGTCCTGTGGGGCCAGCTCTTTGGGGCCAGTTTGGGCACGGTCTGTCTTGGTGAATCAGGTGAACAGCCCAAAGAAGGCGGCAGGTGCCGCCCCCCCCCCCCCCCCCGCCACCCCACACCAGTGGCCTGGCAGGTTGGCCCACAATGCAGACCTCCTGGGACCCTCTTAAAACCTAGTTCAAGGAAGGAACAATCAGAGTGGATGGAGCCCAGGGAGGCTTTTTTGAAAAGGAAGCTAAAAGTATGCTATCCATTCCAACTGTTTACCACGCCTAAATGACATTTTTAACATGCTGAACCTTATTAAGAGCAATCCGGGAGTTTCTCAGTGACTGACGTGGTGACGGCAAACGACCAGGGAGTGCTGTGGAAACCCTGAATTCATTGTGCCCTTTGGAATAACTGGAATGTTCGGTTGTACAGCCAAAGGCATTTCAAGATGCTACTTCACGGTCTAAAGTAAAATGAGGTGGGAAAAAAAAAAATCAAACACCAAGGGCAGCATTTCCCCGCTCAAGAAAGATGAACCAGGGCAGCGTCTTCCATGAAGAGGTGCCCCCAGGCCAAGAGGCATCCGTGACAGCCAGGGCCTGCCACGTAATCGCACCTGCCCCTCAGTACCCATGAGGAAGCTGGTTTAAAAAAAAAAAAGGTTAGAAATGTGCCCTGCTTACAAGGTCAAAAACTGTATGGACTCCAAAAGTACTATTATCGAAGCAGTAGGCCTGCTTCTGACCGTAGTTCGAGGGGCCATGGTTCCCCCCACACACATACACGCTGTCACAGAAGGGCCGCCTCGCCCCCCATCCCCACCCCAGCTGCATGTGTCTAAGTCCTGACCCCTAGTTCTTCAAAATGTAACCTTATTTGGAGGTAGGGTATCAAGTAATTGGGTGGTCGTTAGGGTTGGCCCTCAGCCAATATGACGAGTGCCCTTACAAAAAAATTTACTTCCGGCCAAGATGGAGGCGTAGGTAGACACACTGTGCCTCCTCTCACAACCAAAATTAAGGACAACAAAGATTTAGAAACAAGAAAACAACCAGAACTATAGAAAATTGAACTGTGCAGAAGTCCAACAACCATTCATCCAGACCGATAAGAGGGACAGAGTCTTGGCAGGAAAAAGTGGAGGTGCGGACCAGGTACACAGGCAGCAGCAGCTGGCAGATCTCAGGTGCACAGGCAGCGGCTAGTGGACCCCGGGCATGGGATGGCAACTGTGCAGACCCAGTGAGGCCGTGCAAGGCGGCTGGCTGACCAGGTGGTCCCACGTCTGGGCACAGATAATCCAGGCGAAGGGAAAGCAGCAGAAGGGACTGGAATCTAAGAGAGAGCGGAGCAAGCGCCATTGTTCCCCCTCAGACCCCACCCCCACATACAGCATCACTACCCAGCCACTGGGCTGCCCCGCCCTGGGGAACACCTAAGGCTCCACTCATCACTACATAACAGCTGTGACTAGACCAAAAAATAAAAAATAAAAAAAATAAAATTGGCTCAAACCGGAGATCAAATCAAAGTCCCAGAGCCAATTCATCTAAGTGACCAACAGATAGCCAACCTATCAGATGCACAGTTCAAAGCCCTGGTGAGCAGGATGCTGACAGAATTGGTTGATTTTGCTCACAAATTAGATGAACAAATGAAGGCTACAATAAGTGAAATGAAGAAAAATGCACAGGGAACCAATAGAGATGGGAGGAAAACTGGGACTCAAATCAATGGAGTGGACCAGAAGGAAGAATGAAACAACCAAACAAAAGAATGAAAAAGCAAGAATTCAAAAAAATGAGGTGAGATTTAGGAACCTCCAGGATATCTTGAAACATCCCAACATCCGAATTATAGGGGTACCAGAAGTGGAAGAGGAAGAGCAATAAGTGGAAAGCTTATTTGAACAAATAATAAAGGAGAACTTCCCCAATCTGGCAAAGGAAATAGACTTCCAGGAAATCCAGGAAGCTCAGAGAGTCCCAAAGAAGTTGGACCCAAGGAGGAACACACCAAGGCACATCATAATTACATTAGCCAAGATTAAAATGAAGGAGAAAATTCTAGAAGCAGCAAGAGATAAGGTCACAGTCACCTACAAAGGAGTTCCTATCAGACTGTCAGTGGATTTCTCAAGAGACCTTACAGGCAAGAAGGGGCTGGAAAGAGGTATTCCAAGTCATGAACGTCAAGGACCTACATCCAAGATTGCTCTATCCAGCAAAGTTGTCATTTAGAATGGAAGGGAAGATAAAGTGCTTCTCAGATAAGGTCAAGTTAAAGGAGTTCCTCATCACCAAGCCCTTATTCTATGAAATGTTAAAAGGACTTATCTAAGAAAAAGAAGATCAAAAAATAGGACAGTAAAAAGACAGCAAACTCACAAATATTAACAACCACACCTGAAACAAAAGCAAACTAAGTAAACAGCTAGACCAGGAGCAGGAACACAGAAATGGAGATCACATGGAGGGTTAGCAACAGGGGAGTGGGAGGAGGAGAGAGAGGGAAAAGGTACAGAGAATAAGTAGCACAGACGGTGGGTAGAAAATAGACAGGGGAGGGCAAGAATAGTGTGGGAAATGTAGAAGCTAAAGAACTTATTACACATGGACATGAACTAAAGGGGGGGAATGTGGGTGGGAGGGGGTGTGCAGGGTGGAGGGGAATGATGGGGGAGAAATGGGACAACTGTAATAGCATAATCAATAAAATATATTTAAAAAACAAGAGATTTAGACACAGAGACATACCTAGAAGGAAGACAATGTGAAGGGACAGTGAGAGAAGACAGCCATCTGTAAGCCACAGAGAGGGGTGCGCCTTCCCTGCAGCCACCGGAGGGAACCAACTGCAATGACGCCTGGCTCTGGTGCTTCTAATCTCCAAATTGGGAGACAGTCAATTTCTGGTGTTTCAGGCACTCAGTGCACAGTCCTTTGTTACTGCAGGACTCAGAGCAAAGTGACGCACACACTCACACAGACACGCTCACACACATACACATGTGCATGCACACACATTCATGCATGCATATCAGCACACAAACACACATGGAAACATGTGCACACATACACACATGTATACACACCTCCCTCCAGCTACAAAAAGCAGGATGAAGTTTAGAAAAATATTCTGTTACAAAGTCCCAGTGACACGCTTCAGGAAAGTGGCTGATACTCAGAGGCAGAGGGAGAAATCCAACCGGCAAGGTGGCTTTAGGCTGCAAAAGCACAAACCCGGATGCCAGGGCGTGCAGGCACTCGGACGCACTCTGATGCACTCCGACGGGAGGGAGCAGAGCAGAAGCCAGCAGCACTCACCTGGCTCCTGCTCACCTTTCCACTTCCTTTCCTTCTCAGCACAGACTCTGGGCTTGGGTTGATTTTTCTGAGCTCATGAAAACCGATTTGTAATGCTGACTCACGGCTCCTGATGCTGTAACCTGATCTTCTGTTCA
Source organism: Anoura caudifer (assembly GCA_004027475.1). Lineage (NCBI taxonomy): Eukaryota > Metazoa > Chordata > Mammalia > Chiroptera > Phyllostomidae > Anoura > Anoura caudifer. The sequence goes on along the minus strand of PVKU01000012.1, from coordinate 1,029,737 downwards.
GTCTGGAAGGGTGCCTTGCACTGGGGGTCCTGAAGCCATTTGGAAACACAGTCCTCCTGGCTGACTGAGAAGCAACGTGCAATCTGTGAAGGCCATCAGCGTGTCCGTGACCCACATTCAGCAGGTAGCTAATGGCACACCTCCTGGGTGTTACACACCCTTCCCTGCCTTCTCTATTTACTCCTCACACCAAGGGCAAGCTGGAGGGTCTCACCCATTCCACGCAGGGGTGGGCCCCAGCCTGTGGTGCCAAGCCCTGCCCAGGGTGAGGAACAGAGCTCTGGATCCACGAATCCCACCCATGGGCCGGGGCTCTGACCCTGGGAGCCACCCTGGGCACTTCGGGAAGAGCAGACCCAGGATCAAAAAGGAAAACTTAAAGAGCAAAGAGGCAAGGCAGCGACAGGCTGTCTTTGAAACCACGTGCCTGCTGCTTCGTGACTTTAAGAAGGCTGTGTGTCTTCTCTGGGCCTCCGTTTTCTGCTCTGTAAAATGAGAGGACCAGACCAAGTGAAACCCCCCACACCCCAATTCACTTCCTTTCTGCTCCTAACCCGTAATTCTGTGATGTTACCATGAGCCTCGTGCAAAGGCGAGGCACTGGGTCATTCTGAGTCGTGATGGTGATGGAGAGGGCAGAGCTAAGAGAAAGCAAGCCAAGGCGGCAGCGGCAGCAGCCTCTGAAATCCGCTGGCTAGTTCTGACAAAAGAGATTACAAGGGATCCAGGAAGGAACTCCCTCCCATCGTCAGAACTTTATCTCTTCAGTTAAAGGAGTTTATTCTGCTAAATGGAACCATCCCATTTTTGTGCCCTAGTGCGATGGAATGTTCCCAAATGGATTTGCTGAGATCAGGAGGAAGTAGACGGAAGCAGGCAATGTGGACTCACTGGTTTCAAAACAAAACAAAACAAACAAACAACCAACAGTAAGACCAGGAATTGCAAAGTGGGGAAAGTGGGGGCGGGGTGTGGGACAATGGGGAGGGCTCCCTCCTTCCCTGGGGCATAGGGAAGTGGAGATCCTTGGCTTTTCAAACTGCTCTAAGGCTTGCTTCAAAACACACACACACACACACACACACACACACACACACACATGCTCGAGCATGTATGCGTGTGCCTGTGGCCCCTGGGACCTCCCCAGACCAATCTATTCCCAGTACCTTTCAGTTAGGTCCCTCTTCCAAGTCCCATCCCCAAAGACCCCACATCTCAACAGGGAGCCAGGCCTTTAAAGTAATTTGCACTTAGATGTGAATTTGATGGGAATATTTGCAATTTAAAATAGGAGCTTATTTACCCAAAGGAATCCCTCGTAGGATAAAGTGTGGGAAATGAAGACATGCACAAACCCAATATATTGAGGGAAGACTGGTGAGCAGGGAATAGGACAGGCTTTTAGGAAACCTAGACTCAGCACCTTCCCACGGGCTGGGACCCTGACACCTACATAGCTGGCAGCTGAGGAAAAACACACACGGATGTACAGACCACCCAACTATGTCTGTGCCTTGGTCTCATTTATTCTTGTAAGGCACATTATTCTATAGGAAAAGAGGTGGTACACCAACTGCCAAGCTCTTGCCCTTCCCACTGCACCCTCCCATCTCCCAGCATACCTTCTGATTGCCTCCAGTACTGCCCAAAAGTTAGGCTTTGGCGGGGAGAAGAATCTGGTCTGCTTCACTCCAGAACCAGATGAAGCTCATGGTGACCCGGGAATGGAGCTGAAAAGTCCAGCAGGCCCCAGGGCAGTGCCCAGCATGCACTTCGTTTCTGCCCTGAGTCAGTGAGTCCCCCCATCAAAGATGTTAGCCTCAAGAGGTCCCTCTGCTTGCGACCTCAGACACTACACTCTTATCTTCTGCAGGGACATTGGTGCCATCATGGTGCGGCATGGAGGGCAAAGCTTTGGAGGAAATGCATTGTGGTCTTGTCTGGAGCAGTGAAAACCAGCAGGCAACTAAGGTGTGTAGTAAAAGAATCAGCATCTGAAAATGGCAGTTTGCTTAACGGATGAAATGCTATGCCACCTTTAGAAAGAATACATGGCAAAACTGCACAGCAACATAGAATGATGTTGTATCACTAGAGCGTGCCTGTAGGGGTACAGAGTCCTGGTTACGAATGGGCTTTGGTATGCAACAGACCTGGGCTTCTTCCTCTCTGGAGTGGGTATAAACTACTACTGCCGTAGGGAGCTGACAGGAAGCACAAGTGCCCAGGATGGGGCTTGTCCTACATTAAAAGGACCCAGTGGATAGTAGCTAAGATAAAAATAAACAAGAAAATATTTGCAACTCAAACCACAAAGGTTTAATATTCATGATATATAAAGAACTTGTACAAATCACTAAGAAAAAGACAAGAACCCAAACACAAAAATGGGCAAAAGACAAGGGCAGTCAACACACAAAACATCTATAAACTATTCTTAGATACACAAAGATTCCCAATCCCACTCATATAAAAGAAAAGCAAAAGTAAGATGTGACATCAGATGACCACCAACGAAATGAGTTGCCAGTATAAGAGGAAACGGGAAACTCCATGAAGTTGCGTGGCAGTTTGGCGTACAGACTCAACTTCAAAATACGCAGTGTCTTTCACCCAGGAATTCGAGTTCCAAGCATTTATACTCAGATACAGTGGCATAGGTATAAAATAACCTATACCCATGCATCTCCAATGCCACATTGTTTGCAATAATAAAAGACTAAAATAACCGAAGTTAATAGAGGGCTGGACTATTCATAAAATGAAATATTATGCAACCTTTAAGAAAATAGTACAGTTCCCAGCTCTATGAGAACTGATATAGAACAATCCCAAAGGTCTACTGTTAAGTGACGAGTAGTCATGTATATACATGGTGTACAGCATGTAGACTATGCTAATTTTGTTAATAAAAATGAATGTGAATGTATGCGAATATATACATCTATGTGCAGAGATCATCCCTGAAAGGGTGAATGAGAAACGGGTAACAATGGTTTTGTCTGGTAACAATGAGGAGGACAGGACATCTGCGGTGGCGGACTTCTCACTGTGTTCTTTTCTACACCGTTTGAATTCTCAACCATGTGCATATACTAACTCGTGAAAAATATGCACTTAATAAAAGTATAAATAGTAAGACAGATGGGTAAGAACTAAAAAAAAATATGGCACCGATGATGAAAAGTTAGATACCTGGAGGAGATGGCGTCACCATCTCAACGTCAAGAATATCATTTGCATACATATCGTTCGGAAGAATCACATCTGTGTGTTAACTGTGGTGAACCCTGGAGAATGGGGGAAAATTAATGTTGAAGGGAGGATGAAAATCTGAAGGAAAACCTGTCATTTTTATTTTACAAAGGTTTGCATTACGGAACTTGTTGCTTTGGTAATCAGAAAAGCAATAATTGAAAAGTAACACGTTGCAAATGTGAGCTTTAGAGGCCCATGGATGTGCGAAAGGCCAGGGCTGGCTGCGTGTTGGGTCCTGCGGTCCCTCAGTCTCCGGTCTCCATCGACATGAGCGGTGGGGCCCTCGCTCAGCCACGAGGAGCAAACTCGTCCCAACCAAATCCTGGCTTCCTCCCCAGGAAGTGTGCTTTCTTGTTGTAACACTTTTAGGATCAGACTTTTCACTCTCTACACTTGTATGCTAGCACAATCTTCCTTTTACACCAAAGACTGTTACTGGCTCGCAGTCATATATAGACGTGTTCCTTCCATGAGCTGTAGATTCCCAGAAAAGTTGTGAAACATTCTATGAGTAACCAAATTCCTCTTTGGGGAACAAATGTCACAGAATTTCATGGATTATGTCACAGGCAGCATACGTCATAGGAAACCCCCACTGAAAAGTTTCCCAAGATCAGCCCCGTACAGAACAAAAATTCGAGGCTGACTCTATCTGTTATTCCACACAATAGTCCTTCTTTGCTCCACTCAACTTAAATGTGCACATCAGTTAATCTTGTAACCTCACTTGTACACCTGTAAGACACACACACACACACACACACACACACACACACACACACACGGACTCAGTACATTTGAATCCATTTTTTCAAAGATTTGAGTAAAGTTTTAAAAATAATGTTTTGGGTTTACTAAATCTAGTCTTCTGTAAGCAAAAAAAACACCATGCCACTTATTAATGCTTAAAGCGAATGCGGGGGCGGAGGTTGGCAGGCGGACAACTCCGCACTGAGGCAATCCCAGACCTTGGACCCAATGCCAGTTCAACCTCGGGATCCCTGCCCTCCTGCCACCCAGTTCCCAGCTTTTGGGCTCGGCCCAAGGGTGTGAGGTCAGCAAAAGGACTTAGTGAGGAGCCAGCCTCTTACGGGAATCACCAAGCTCTTCCCTGCTCCAAGGCAGGAAGCGCTCAACAACAAGCCTTCCTGGTCCCCAAGACAGCACTTGTCTTTTTCATTTTTAAAATGAAATTCCTGGTGAGCACTAGGAAAACTCAGCCCAAGGATAGACCTGCCAGTAACCAGCAAGAAAAAGGTTTGCGCCTATTGAATCAGCTACTGATGGACTGCAAAGGAACTGCTGGAAGGCTCTAGACGGTTTCAATGACCATTCATAGAACAGGTCACAGCATCATGGATATTAGTGTCACCATGAACTGCCACTTACTCGAAAGACCCATGAATGGCCTTTTCTTAAGTTTCTTTAAAAGCACAAAGCCACATGGGAAGCCAGACTGGGCAGCAAGCAGGCTGCGATCCCATTCCCTCTGACACTCTGGCAGAAAGAGAGAACTCCAGGAAAGTCCCCATGGTCGATCCGAGAGCCCACGCTGCTAGGGCTGAGCGGCGACTCTGGATGATCAGGCCATACACCAGGGAAGAGCATGGCAAGCCAGGCCCGCTCCGATTTTCAGACTCCCACCTCATGCTGCGAACTAATGCCATTGATCGCACAGGTCCTGAGCCTGTTACTAGAGGTGCGTTTGTGGATTAAACTAAGACAAACTTGCCCTGAACACCAAGGACCTGACTCTGGTTCTGGTTCTGCTCCACTCCTGTCCTGTAGCCAAACCAGTGGATGACATGGAATCATCTCTTTCCTGCCACTGCTCTGTGCTCTCCCAGTCCTGTCCGGGGCCAGCCCAGCTGGACCACATTCTGGGAAAAGTTAAGGCAGCCCAGCTCTGGGAGCAGCTGAGGGCCAGTCACCTGCTTCCGTCCACTGCCTGTGTGGTTCTCAATGCCAGGAAGGAACCTCTGCAGGAGAAGGAAAACATGGAATTTCTCCATCCACCGGCGGGCGGGCTGCATGATAAGCATAAGCTAGCAGTAAGATGGGGTACAGGAAAAGTCGTGGGAGGGCATTTGGCTCCATGCAAAGAAATATACTCCTTCCTGAACAGTAAAACGACATCAAACTCACTACTATCAACAAATGAACCGAAAAGAAAAGGAAAACAAAAACTAAGCAAACAACCAGAACAGAAACAGAATCAGAGAAATGAACATCAGATAGAGGGATTTCAGTGGGGAGGTGGAAGGGAGGAATAGGGGGGAAAAGGTACAGGAAGAAGCAGCATAATTAGTAGGCATAAAATAGATGGGGAGAGATAAAAATGGCATAGGAAACAGAGGACTCAAAGAACTTACATGTACAAGCCCATGGGCATAAACTAAGGAGGGGGTAAAGCTGGTGGGTTGGGGGTGCAGGGGGGAAGGGGTATAAAGGGGGAAAAATTGGGAAAACAGTAATAACAGAATCAATAAAAAATACTTAAAAAAATTAGGCCCCCCCCCAAAAAAAAGAAATATACTGCATTTTTGGACCATAAGACACACCTAAGTTTTAGAGGAAAATAGAAAAAATTTTTGAAGCAAAAAATGTGGTAAAATATTTAATAACATAAATAGCATAATATTTCACCAATGTAAATATAAACAGAACTCAACAGCAGCATTAACAACCATTATTCCTCCCAAATGGTATGGGGGGGGTTAGGTTGCGCTTTATAATCTGAAAAATGCGGTACTCCTTCCTTTTGCTTAAAGCCAACAGAAGCCGACCGCTACCTCATGTCTCATTTATGAAGAATCTCTGCCCAACCACGGAATCCCAGGAGCAGAGAGCACTGAGGTTGGGCACCAACCAGTTACGCTGGTCATGCAAACAGGATAAAGCCTGAGAACCAGCAACAAGAGAGGGGGTTGCCATTTGCTTGCACAGTCTCTGCTTCATCCTGTTTACCCTCCAGAAGCCCCCTTTGATCTAGTGGCCAACTGAGGCTACCCTCTTTGCTGCCACGGTTTTTAGACCCCTGTTTGATTGTCCATTAATTCGACAATCCAAAGTGTGTGGTACGGTGATCCAGCAGGAAGTACGTGAGTCTCGAGAAAAGAAGGTCTGGGTTTGACCCCACTGGCATCACACACTGACTGTGTGATGCTGACACAAGGGACTGTCTCCTCTTTGAAACTCAGGTTCATCATCTGTCGAATGGGTATAATTGCAATAGTAGGTCACCAAAATTCCTGTCTGCTGGGAACCTCAGCATGTGACCGCTTTTGGAAACAGGGTCTTTGCAGATGTAATTAGTTAAGATGAGGTCATTGGATTCAAGTGGGCCCTAAGTCCAATGACTGGTGTCCTTATAAGAGGAAAGGACGCACCGAGATGTACACAGAGAAGTCGTAAGACAGAGGCGGAAGTTGGAGCGATTCATCCACAGGTGGATCATCCACAAGGGAAGGGGTGCCAAGGATGGCTGGCAGCCACCAGAAGCTACGAGAGAGGCATGGAACAGATGCTCTGCCAGAGCCTCCAGAGGAACCAGCCCAGCCACCGCGATTTCAGACTTCCTGGCCTCCCGAACTAGGAGAAAATAAATTTCTCGTGTTAAGCCACAAAGTCTGTGGTAATTGGGCACAGCAGCAATAAAAAACACACGTTCCTTCTACTGGTTATGCAGATTACCTGAGAGGCAGCCTGTGAAAACGGCTGGTCTCACAGGGCAGGAGCAGACCCTCACTCTTGCCAGCTCCTCTGCCCACAGGCCAGGAAAGGAACTTTTCAATACACACCAGAGGCAGGTAGCCCCACACTATTTGCATGTTTTAAAACCTGTGGACAAAACGGGAAGAGTAAAGAACTACCTGTGCAGTAAGTGCACACGGGCAGCAACGGCTGCAGGCACGGATACTGTGGTCCACAGAAGCTGCTTTGTGAAGACAAAGGTGCAAAGCCCCGGAGTTGGCAACAATGAAGCACCTTGTCAAACTGGAGAAGGCACATGGGGGCCCCAAGGCCCTAAGACTTGCCAAGGCCGTTGAGCAGGTGATCATAATATATGCTGAGCATTGGTGATATGCCAGGCATTGCACTAAGTGATTTTAATGCACAATCACATTTATTTCTCAAAGGCAGCCTGTGGAGCCAGTGATCTTGATCGTACAGGTCAGGAAACAGACTCACAGTTTTCAGTGGTGACCTGCCTCAAGGCCTCCAGCAGTGAGTGGTGAACCCGGGGTAAATGGAAGTGCCAGTCTCAGGGTCTTTAACACCATCCTGCCTCTTATCAAACAAGGAAGATTAGCTCCAGGATTCTTTATCCACTTGACTCCATACTCTAACGAGATCCTACAACTCTTTCCAGGTGCCAGTTTTCTTTATAGGAAATAGGAATGATATGGATGACACCTACTAATTGCAATGTGCAGTCATTTCACTGTGCCCTCTTCATACATTACCTCAATAAATCCACACAGCAACACCTTGAAGTAAGGTATAATCTCTATTTTGCAGATGAAGACACTGAAGATCAGAGCTTAAGTAATCTGCGCAAGAGCGTGAAGCAGTGACAAAGTTGAGATCTAAATCGTGGCTGCCAGCTCTCCAAACTCCACCCTAAAGAAGCAAATCTTGACATCCCTTTCTGCTTTCCCAGAACACATGGTATGCCACAGCTCACTGAACCTAAGAATTCATTTGAGCTCTTAGCTGTATCTTAAAAAGCCGTGCCTGCCATCTGCCCCTACTTCAGATGTTTGGAGTTCTCTAAATGCTCCAGGTGAGTGACTGTCTCTTCAGCTGGGTGGTTGGAATTCTCTAAATAATGTCTAGACACTCCCAAGAATGTCTGTTTATTGTGTGCACAGTTTTGAGCACAATAGCAGAGATCCACTCGGTCCATTCCAAACAGGGACCCCTCCCCAGGCGAGCAGGGCAGAAGGTGGAGATCCAACAACAGGAAATAACAGAGACTGGGTGTGGGGATGGGAGGCTTCCATGCGGTAGGAACACAACCAGCAAACATCTCAAGCTGTGAGATGTTAGAAGATTTGACTAGAGCCAGGATGTTGTATAGTTGTATTCTAAAAACGCTTAAATCTCCCATCCCCCCCCCCCCCGCCTAAGTTTCTTGAGCACATCTTATGCAAAATGAAGAAATATGACCCCAAGCCATGGTCCCTGCATTGCTGACATTATGCAGAGCCTCAGAATTGGTGCAGATGGTTGACAGTCCTGTGTCTCTCGGCTTATCAAGATATTGGGCCATTGGCGGATGGAGAAGGGAAAGAAGACCGGACTTTACCTTCGAAGACTGGGTCGTCCATAACGAGGGACTCTCAGCCCCCTCCTAAGTCATCTTCCCTCAGTGGCACCGTGCAAGGCCCAAGTTCATACGTGGTTAAACCTCTTCATGAAAAGCATTCTTTAAAATCACTTCTTGATTTCACTCTCTAATTCATGTTTAACAAATAATGGGTTGGGCCAATTAATGTCAGAGCTGGGATATAAACACAAAACAATAGTCCAAATGAGGTGTTTAAAACCTGGAGCCCAATTAGATTCAAATGCGCAGGTCGTCTCAGCCTGGACCACCTCGCTGCAGTATTTAAGAGTTCAGGAACATAGATGCAGCACGTACAACCACTTCTGGGAACAGAGGTCCGGGGGTAAAGGAAGTCAGATGTGTGGTCCAGGAAGAAGCCCCCAGTCTGTGATCTGAACCCCGGCCACCCCAAAGGGTGCTCTGGATCAGGGGTGCCACTGTGTCTTGCTCTGGGTCTTCCTTCCCTTCCTCCTAAAGCTTAGCTCAGACATTTCGTGCCCTTCCCTCTCTCGCTGGGCTTTCCCACAAGGCCCAGGCCAAACCTGCTCCCCACCCCCTCCCCATCCCAAATCCCCTGGTGTGAGAAACACCGCAGGGGGAATGAACTGCCCTGCCTCCTCCTCCAACAGGACTTACCCAGTAATTGTTGGGGCTCCCTGAGGGCAAGGTTTGCATTTTGTACACTGGAAGGCCACTAGGGAAGTTACTCATCTGTCACTGCTAGTCAAGCCCTATCATCAGGGCCCTGCCCCTCCCCCCAGGAGGCTGCAGTGTCCCCCACAGGACTTTAATGACCTCAGCCAAGGTTCTTCAGTTTTAGCAACAGGCCACCCCACTGCTGACATTTTCCCTCCGATAATAACTGGCTTCTAAATACCATTGAGAAGTTATCTTTTTTAAAAAAAAATCTCATGAAGAATAAACTCCACACTAAAATTCTCTCCTGGCATAATAAACTTTGAAATCTGTCAGTGTTTTATTTCTCAAACAAACTAACAAAAAAAATGGGGGCATAGTTTTCATATACTTTCTTAAAAAATTGAGGTAAAATACATATAAAAGTTGTTGTTTTTATCACTTTAACTGTGTAAGTTAGCAGGCATTAATTACACTCCCAAAGTTGCCCAACCATCACCACTATCTATTTCTAAAATTTTTCATCACCAAAAACAGAAACTCTGTGCCCATTAAGCAACATTCAAAAATGTTAAGGCAACATTTTTGAAACATCTGTGAGGCCCGTGAAGTATGAAAGAGAATCTAGATAGGAGGGTTACATCCTTGTGGCAAACACAAGGGGGAAACAGACTAGAACATAAAATAATTATTGATTGTATCAGGGTAGTGGAATAACTATCCTAATTCACTTTTTAAATTTTTGGCAATTAATTTTTTATATCCATTTTTGGTCTCATAAGCATACTAGGAAACTAACGGTATACTGAAAAACAATATGGAATAGCTTGCTTTATTAAATTAATGCTTTCCTGAAATTGTATGTAAATTAACACTGGCACTTGTCATCATTTGAAAGTATCTGAAAGTAAAGGAAACAAGGAAAACTTATTTTCACTTGCAAATCTCAAGCACACACCTACTGATTCACCACATCTGCGTTAAACTTAAATTCAGTTTTGCTAATACTATCAAAAGTTGTTCTTCTTACTTTTTGTTAAAAAAACAAACAAACTGGGACTTTAACTGTCAATTAGGACCAACTTTTAAAGGAATTAAAATGGTAACTACTTCGGAAACTAGGGGCATTCTTACTGCAGCCTCCGGTGATTTGAGATCCAATTACTAGAGAGACTTCTAAAACAAACCAAATAACTAGAATATTTCTGCACTTTTGTCAGCCTCTGACTAGGTGAAGATTATGCCTTTGCATAAGAATATATCCCAGATAAATAATGTCAATCAATGGTTAACAACTCAGAGATAATCCCATCCTTGAAAAGTCCATTTGCAGCTTAACCGGCCAGTTGGGTTAACTGATGACTTATCTTCCGTTAGGACTGCCCAGCACATCAAAGCATTGTTTGGGAACAGAGCAAAGCAGACCGGGCGGGAGGAGGGAGGCTCTTTACCCCTCCCAGGCTAACTGCTGGAATTGAACATTTCCTAATGGACATAGCAGCTTTCAGTTTAATAAACAAGCCGTTTGTTTGAGAACTGAATAGCAGTGCAATCTCTGGGCTGTTGATGGATGTCTTTGTGGACACACACTTGTGCCCTACACACAAAGCAACGCCAACCTCCGTGCTCCAAGCCTCTCAAATCCATTCCTGGCTGCTGTTCTCCCCCCATCCCCCCAGCCCTCCTCTTGTGCTGCACCAGGGTCCAGCGCATTGGTCCCCAGCGCACCTGGAATCAGGAGATGAACGGAGCACCCATCATGTACCTCTCTCTGCCCAGTAACTCCCTCCTTCCAAGCACACCCACCACGGAGCCTTCTCCTCCCCCCACTAAAAGAGAACAGTGCAGGCTTTCACGCGCTCCCAGCGACAACCCCAGGGGAGTCTGGAGGTGCTGAGAAGGGTGATCGTTCCAGTTTAGGCCAGTGCCTCGAGCCCCACTCCCAGAGCTGCTCTTCTGGGATAGCAATCTTGTTCCCAACAGCCACCTCCCGACCCAGCCCTCGGGACTTCTGGTCAGTTCTCTCAGACTTCAGTCATAAATGCTCATCATCTGAGGTGGGAGCTGTGACCCTGCTGAGTGAGACCTGTGTCATTCCATCTGGGGATCCACCTCAGAAAAAAATTAACCTGATGGACCCAAGGTTTTCCTCTTAAAAAAAAAAAAAAAAAAAAAGAGAGAGAGAGAAAGAAAAGAAACCTTGTTTGCTAAAGAACTCTTATCAATGCCAAAAACATGCAGATGTAGTCACCTGATAATGTCTAAAATAATTAAGGCCGTTGTCGAGCTGGATTGCTTCACCTTATCAAGCAGAGGTTCTGACAGCATTACACAAAAAGGTTTGGAATGCAAACCACCCAGACCCTTTTGAGCAACACTGACTAACTACCTGAAGGAGCTTGCAAGTCTACAAGGGTACTTGTAATACAGTTAGTTCCTCTGGGATCTGCCTGCTGATAAATGTCTCATCCACCTACATGCAAAAAAATTAAAGCGAGACCGACCACCCCGCAGTAATGAGCAGTGAAACACAGCAGGACTGAGGCATCACCTCATTCACCCCGCGGCTCATCGCCAACGAACGAGAGGGTATGAGGACTCCGGGCAAATCAGGTGTTTTAAACAGGGTCATTTGTAGCCACCAGCTGGACACTATTGAAGACTGCTAATTATCTCTGAAATGACGGGTTCACGTGTGGATAAGTAACCAGAGTCCTTTCAAACCACCACCACAACCTCCCCCAAAGCGTAGAAAAGCAGGGCGCTTCCATCATGGGCACTGAAGTTAATTTTAAATCTTTTTTTAAAGATTTTATTTATTTCTTTTTAGAGAGTGGGGAAGGGAGGAAGAAAAACATCAACGTGTGGTTGCCTCTCACACACTCCCGACGGGGACCTGGCCCGCAACCCAGGCATGTGCCCTGACTGGGAATCGAACCAGCCACCTTTCAGTTCGCAGGCAGGGACTCAATCCACCGAACCACAGCAGCCAGGGCTAAAGTCAATTTAGTTGTTTCAATTCAATTCCCAAGTAGGACTACAAAGCAACCAAATTTTGAGTAGCGATAATATAAACATTTAGATGCTATCATGGAACCGCTAGCATGGACTACTGTGGTTGCCTGGGAGCTGAAAAGCAAGCCTTTACCACACACATGTACTCTCTGTGCCCTTTTCTGGTACAATTCACCCAAAGGCTTTACTGCGAGCCAATCTCAAAGGAAGACCAGGACCCCTACTTATTTAAGCTTCTGATTATTAACCTTGATAAAACTCTTCATTAAAGTAACCATTAAGAAAGGTATACCGAGCCCTGCCTGAATTTACATTCTAGAAGGGACTGCCTCCTGTAAACTGAGGCCACGACATGACACAACACAGAACAGAACCTAAGAGGTAATATCACCACCTGAGCAAGCGAATCCATCTCATTTTGGGGGCCGAGTTGCAGAGAGAAAGGGCTGAGTCCGTGGCAGGGCACACACAACACACAACACACAACACACAACACACAACCTGGCACTTCCGCAGCACTGGGACGGCCGAATCTATTCTTCCGTGATGGCAACAGCAGCCTTCCTAGAAAGCGTGGGCCTATCATCTTTGTGTTCCAGAGATAAACACACAAAGGGAGCCTAGTTCCAGGTTCAAAACACCCTAACCAGCTCCAAAAACCTCAGGTGAGACCAGGTTCTAAGCACATGACAGCTGAGCGGAGGAATCAGGTTTAGAAACTGGTTTCATTCCACATCTGTGAGCTTTGGCAGCTCTCTATCTTCACTCCGCCTTCCTGGAATTCCTAAGCCTGGCCCACTCTGCTCATCCCAAAGAGTCAGGTCCCAGGCGTCTCCAGGCTATTGGAGCTGATAAACCAAGGCTTTATACCAGCTCTAAAACCATCCTTCAGAGCTTGATAAGATAAGGTCTCAGAGGTGTTGATGCTTATTTTTCAAGTCACTGGAACACAAGCAGACTAATTGTTAACTGTTTTTTACCAGGAGTGTTTACTAGGAACGCAGAGATTCGGGACTGAAGAACACACTTAGGCGTACCTTCAAGGTAAGGGTCAATTTGTGCTCCGAGTGGAATCTTAAACATTACCAAATCTGGACCTGTTTCAGCTTCAGCCTTGATTTGTTTGGGGCTAAACATCTGAAACCCAAACAAAAATCTGGACAGAATTCAGTTTGACAACTGAACACGACTCCAGATAACATGACAACTTGCCCCTTGCCCGCCCCACCCCCTCCGGAAGAACTGTAAGTTTTGTAGCCTGAATTTATATTTAGATTACAGACAAGGAGGGAAGAAGAGTAGAACTGTGTCCAAGTGACAAACAACAGGAAGAGGAGAGCTTGTTGGTGGAAATTCAATAGGATTCGCTGTTCCTGGGAGGGGACCCTTGAATAGTCCTACAAGAGGATGTGACCGGCATACTTTTAGATGTTTCAGGGATTGTGACATAGGCCAGAAAGTAGCAGGGGGAGAGGAGATGGCCCCAAGTTCATGTAGCCAAAAGAGAAATCTGAGCAAAAAAAAAAAGTAAGAGAAATTTAAAATGGATATTTTGCCAATAAGGCAAATAATTTCTCTCGATGCAAAAGAGCACTAGCTAACCCCACAAATCTTGGTTTCAGTGCCCCGACTGACAGCAGATCTAATCTCAGATACATTTTTAGGGCAACTTAGGTATGCAGCCTGGACTCATACAAGGACATTGTCCCTCAAGGCAAAAATGCAAGAAAAGTAGAAAAGTCAACCAGAGGAAACAATCCACAGAAGATCTCAGCAGAGGTCATACTCCAAGTTCTAATTCCCAAGCAGGATTTGCATAAGATGAAGATCAGGCTTTCTCAAGAGCTGATTCTTCAGAATTCCCTCCCACTCCCCTGAAAGAGCTCTCCCTTGCTGTTTACACTAAGAATGGCCCAAAAGGATGGAAACTTGAAGGGCGAGGTGACAAGCTCTCCTTTCCAATTTAACACAACTGCTAAGAAATGTGAGCCGTTCACTTTAGTGTCTCTCTGTTGCAATTCGAGCAGACTATTCAGTACGTGAACAGATCTGAATATCATGCTGGGCCCTTCCTTCCTTCCTTCCTCCTTCCCTCCCTCCCTCCCTCCCTCCTTCCCTCCCTCCCTCCTTCCCTCCCTAAATGGATGCCTACCGTGTTTCCTGCACTGTGCTGGGCACAATGGGGAGAACCAGGCTTGGAGCTGCCCTCTGGAAACTTATTGCAAGAGGGAAACTAGGCCTTTTCAATCACAAAGAAATGCAAAGTTGTGTCTACCGATAAGTACTTTGAAGGAAAGGGACCTTAAGTGTTTTGACAGCCTCTAATAGGGGAAGAATTTGAGCTAGTCAGGGAAGTCAGAGGAGGCTTCTCTGAAGAGGTGACAATTGAGCAGCCTTGTAAAAGCTGCGGAGTTAGATCACTAAAGCCATGAAGGGCACTGAAGCTGTTCCAGGCCCGTGTGTGAAGGTCCTGAGGCAGGAGCAAGAGAAGCTTGCAAGAAATGGCGATCGTTTTGGTGGCTGGTAAAGGTGGTGGAAAATGCTGCCCTGAAACATGCCCCTCTGAGCTGAAGACAACTGAGAATAAGCAGATACAAGAAATGCTCTCCACCTTCCTCCTATTGGCCTAAAAGCTGGACATAAACGTATAAAGGTGCCCCCTCTCCCAAGAAGGACAGAAGTTAATCACCGGAGGTAACTCTAGACCCTCGTCAGCCCAGAGACAGCATTAGAGGAATCCAAGTAAGAAACCTTTACTAAAGCCAGCCCTTCTCCACCATTAGTTTCCCCATAAATTGGCCTTCCCACAATTTGCTGCGCCTAGAAACTCAAAGTCCTTTTTCCCTTGGTCATGTTATCTTCCTATAAAATTATCATTCTTTGCTAAGATGCTGTAGATAGAAGCTCAAGTTCTAACCACTCCCTTTGAGTAACTCATTATACTTTTTTTTAAAGATTTTGTTTGTTTATTTTCAGACAGAGGGGAAGGGAGGGAGGAAGAGAGGGAGAGAAACATCAATGTGTGGTTGCCTCTCATGCACCCCCTACTGGGGACCTGGCCCACCACCCAGGCATATGCCCTGACTGGGAATCGAACCAGTGACCCATAGGTCAGCGCTCAATCCACTGAGCCACACCAGCCACAGCTATTCATCATCATTATGATGAGTAACTTATCTGATGCACACATTAATAAACTTCGTTTTTTTCTCATTGATTTGCCTTCTGTCAGTCTAACTTTCATTGGCTCCAACCAATGAACCTAAGATGGGTAGAGGAAAAAATTGTTTTCCCTTCGCTACATGGTGGAAAAGACTCCTGGAGAGGTGGCCATGGCCAGGTGGTGCAGAATTTGGGACTTCATTTTAAGCACCATTGAAATGATCGAAGTGTGAGGGTGGGGAAGGACATACCGTTTGCCTTCTGTCCTGAGGTTGGTCTGCTGGTCTGGCTAACCCCCAACAAGGCCAGGAGCCTGGTCAGGGAATGGAATCCGGCAGTATCCAGGCCACCCTGGACCTCCCTCCCTCCCACAGGCAGTGGTCCAAGGACTTCGGGATTCTAATTCTGTGGCCCCGTAAAAACAGTGAATTTGAAGCCAGGCCTGAAATAATTTATTTACTTTGAGTGTCTGATTTCTTTTTTCTTAACTTGATCTTTCTAAATCCAGCCCTGGAGATAACACAAACGGAACATACATGGTGCCACAAACACTGGACAGCAAATTTATTCTCTGCTTGATGAAGTTCATACCATAATATGTAATACGGGACAACAAATTCCAGTGTTATTTTCAAACGCTCGTGTCTTTCTGACAGTCCGGGAGACACGGTCTGGGATACAGAAGTGGGGTACAGCCTGTCTCCACTGGGCGCTCTCCTGCTACTAAGGATGGTCCTGCTTTCAAGGGGCCTTGGATGAGCATTGGGTGCAAAGAGCTGGCGTGAAGTAAACTGCACCGCAGAGGCAGACAGTGTGGGATTCACAGCACCAGCGACACTGGTTTGGGATCCTGGTTCTGCCACCTGCTCATTGTAGAACGGGCTGCTGGACCTCTCTAAGTCTCAGGTTCCTCATCTGAAAATGAGATGAGAGTACCAACCTTGGAGCATCACGGGGTCAAAGGACATCATGTATGTAACATGCACCGAGGGTGCCCGGCAGGAGGGGTAATCCGGAAAGGCAGTCACAGCTCTCTGTGGGCCAGCGATCCCCCAGGCTGCCTTGTGAGTGGTGGTATGTTACATCCAAAAGGAAAGGGAGCCATGAAAAGAAAAATACTTCACAGAGGACTGTCCCAGATCAACCACGGCCTGAAACCACCTCATGCTCCTTTTAAAAGGATGCGAGCAGCTGCTGATGATGTCAGACAGGCTCACCGACTTCAGCCGCCTTCTCTCCCTCTGGGGAGGCCGGTGGCAAAGGCAGCACCAGCTGCCCCGGGATCTCAGGCGCAGAAAGGCAGCAGCAGGTCCACATCCGAAAGTGCCCTGTGAGAGGGTGCAGCCGCGCATGCCCGCCTTGCCCTGGCCCATCCCCTGAGAGGCACCGACACAGTTTCCTACCCTCTATTTGTCTTTCAGGCAGATCCGGAAAGTGACAATGAGAGACAATTAGCTTCCAGGACATGTTCTGGGTACAGTGGGAAGAGTAAGAGGACCCAGTTTCTGGACATATAGCCTTGGCGCTATGGCACTTAGTGTGCCTTGGGATTTTTTTCTTTTCTTTTTTTAAACAAGGTTTGATCCCTAGTTCTGGTAGAAAAGCTGAAGAGGGGACAGCATCCACTAGAAAGCCACACAGAAACTTTGTTAGCTCTCAAAGCTTCAACTTCTGTGGAACGGTCTCCATCTTCTCCATTTACATTTCTCCTATTCTGTGTTTCTCAGAAAGGTCTCATGGAACATAAAGTTGACGTCCGAAGGCATCATATTCCAGCTTCTGGGAACGCTGTCCAGGCACCCGGCTCCTCAGCACTCGCCTTGGCTCACCCGGCAGACCTTCAGCCTCCTGGTATACCTCAGACCAGCGTCTTCAAGCTCACTGTGGGAATCCACTCTGTCTCTAGGCTGAGGCAGGCTTGGGCCAGCCTCACATGTTCCAGTCACGTGTTCAGTGTAAAAGCATCATGAGGTTTCTTGCAGTTATTCGGAAAGATTTCTTGTAGTTATTCAGAAAGGTCGCTTGCCAAAATCCTAACAACAACCCCTCTCTTTTGCAAGAGTGCCTTTGTGGGCCTTCGAAAGGCCAGGGAGCAATTCTGAGTATCTACAAATCAGAGGCCAGGTGGCATGGTTTCCTGCCTTCCTTTGGTACAAGGAGCTTCATATCTGGGACACAGATATGAAGTAGAGGGGTGAAAATTAAGCTATCCGTGTCCAATGCCCCTTCTCAGCCTCCTTCCCCCGCCCATGTAAACAGAGGTCTTTGGAGAAATCACCCCATCATTTGAACCAAAACCTGAGCCCATTTTATTTTAAATAATTCTGCAGAGTCTTAGGATTATCTGCCTTAGTTTCCTCCGTGTGACGGAGAGAAGACGACATCTATGGACAAACACTGAAATAAGCAGACAGTTACCAGCTTCCTTGTAGGTGGGCTGGGGGCTGCTCACAGCCTTCTCCCCCATTGCCTCACCTCCCCAGAGCAGCAGCAACGCAACCTCTGCCTCTCTCTAGGCCCAGTGCTACCCACCCTGCCCTTCCAAGCCTCAGCTTGGGTCCAGGTCAACTGTCTGGCCCCCTTGGTAAGTCAGATTTACAAAAGGCCTGAGGTTGCATGATGAAGGAAATTTACTACCCAGTTCTTAGTACCTTAAGTCAAAAACCAAAAACGCAAGTAGTGTGTGTGAATTGAGTTGAGTCTCTTCTTGACATCCCCTCTCCCTCCATTCTTTCCCCCCAGCTCTTAGCTGTCAGCTGAATTACATGCCCCAGAGGCTACAGTCCTAGAAAACAGAAGGGGCCGTAAAAGGTGTTTACAACTGGTTTTGTTCCTACTCCTAAGAAATAGAATTCCCTTAAAACCCTGCTCCATCACAGAAGTGCAAAATAACTGTGATTGGCACCTGCCAAGTCAGAGCAGTTTCAGGGCAAACCTGATTTTGATGGGTAGCTATACATTACTGTCTTATTTCACCAATTTTCACTTTTCAGATTTTGTGTTCTAAAGACTCTTGAACTGATGCATGCAAAGTGAATGACATTTCACAATAGACTTTGCTACAATTCCACCCCCGGGGGGCAAAGCTATTCATTCAACGTCCATTGAAGTAATGCTGCTGCCATCTGCCAGGGAAAGCCTGTGCTGTCTGGGCCACTGAAGGAAGGTGTGCTTCAAGTTCATCTTGGGGAAATGTGCAGGCTCAAAGCTTGTACCTTCTTAGGTTTCCTTCCTAAAAATGTTGCTCAGGAAAACATCTCATTCAGAGCTGCCTGGAAACTTGAGCCATTTTTTTTCCCTGATAGTAATTTCACTAGTTCAGGGGAAGTGGTTTTCCTTTGTCCTCAATACCAGATGTCAGGAGAAGGAAGAAATCCCAGGACAAAGCATATGGCAGAGGAAGCAGGAGGCTGATGGGAGCCGAAGGCTACGGGGCAACTCTGGATCTGAAATGATTTCGATTACTATATAAATGGAGTCGAGTCACCAGGGAAAAAACACTACCATTTCATTTTTGAAGCACTCCTCTCATTCTATATTCTCAATCTTCAGATTTAGAAAATCTCAATAATGAGTAAGATTTTCTGCACCGTGGGAACAAGATTTGTTACTAGTTTTGGTAGTGGTAGTGTTGGGGGGTGATTTGGAAATACTGTCCCTGTCTTGCAGTGGGAAGCTATCATTCTTTTTTTTCCCCCTCCCTTTTCTTAGAAGCTGTACTTGTTTTTTTCTTTGACAGTAAATTCTTAGCTGTGAAGAATTGGGGAAATGAAAGCAATAGCTTAAACAAGAAATATCCATTCTATATCCAAAGCTGGAGAGAGGATACCATATTTTTCCTAGTGTATTTATATAGGCATTTATAATAAATATGCCTGAAGTCTTGGAAACCATGAAAAGTAAAGGCAACTACTGGAAATAGCTGTTGACGGTAGAATACTAAGGTCTTGGGTCAACAGCATTATTTTTTACTAAGGTCTGGCCATACACCAGAATGGAAAGTGACTGCCGCCTCCAATCTGAATTGCAATCTTCGTTTTATCCCCGACAGTTCGCAAATAGCTTGGCTTATGTGCCAAGAGTCTTGAACTCCAGGTGTGCCTCTGCTACTCACTCACCTTGAGCAAGTCACTTACCTGCTCAGTTTAAAAAGGCAGTGCCAGGCACATAATAGGTACTCAATTCATTTTCCTTTATAACATTATCATTGAGGTGGAACTCACAAACCATGAAAATCACTAAGTATACGATTCGGTGGATTTTAGTGTATTTGCAGACATGCGCAACCATCACCCCTCCTCAGTTTTCGATGAGTGAATGAATCAGAAGTTTAAAGGAGACATGGCTTTCTGTGCCATGCTGTATTCTGAACGCTTTTAATGAGACACTCAATGTGATGCCCCCATAAGGCTGGGAAATCGGTACGATTATCATCTCCTTCTTACAGAAAAGTCAACTGAGATGCGGACCCAAGTCATTCAGCTACATAACCAGCATTCTCAACCAGTTTGAAAATTCTGTGACTGTATTAAAAGAATGCTTTTTTAAAAAATATTTTATTTATTTATCTTTAGAGAAAGGGGAAAAGAGGGAGAAAGAGAGGGAAAGAAACAGCAATGTGTGATTCATTGACTGGTTGCCTCTCACTCACTTCCAACTGGTGACTTCCAACTGGGTTACATGGCCTGTAACCCAGGCATGTGCCCTGACTGGGAATTGAACCAGTGACCTTTTGGTTTTTGGTTTGCAGGCCCACACTCAATCCACTGAGCCATACCAGCCAGGGCTATTAAAAGAATTCTTAATAAATTTAGTTCCTTATTTATGATATCATTCATGCTATGAATAAATAAATTAAGACCTTCCTTTTCATGTCCATGTCCATGTCAAACTTGCTGTCCTAGACTCCAAAATGTGTCTTTTCCAGGAAGTAGCAGTAAGCTCACTAGACTGTACATCCCTTCATTCAGGGCTGCATCTGACTGACAGGTCTTGAGCATCTGTCACTTAGCAGGATCTCAATAACCGACTGGCTGGTAGGAAAAGAACACTGCCCGCCATGCATCACACAGGGGCCGCCTAGACATCCTGTTGAGGTGAGCCAGAAGGAAGAACCAGGTGCCTGTGGTGAGTTATTAACCAGATCCAAATCCTATTAGCCATTGCCAGCTGGTGCCAGAGGGCCTTGGACCTGCAACTGGCATTGATGCTGCAGTTTTAGTCTTTGGAGCAGTAAGAATACATGAGCCCAGATAAACAAAGAAGAAAAACGTCACCCTCTGTACAACAGAAGGAGTGGCATGAATCTGCCCAGCCTATCCACCTCAGTGGGAAATCCAACGCAAGCATGTGCTTTTAGACATCATGGGCTCACAGGTTTGGGGGCTTGTGTGAACGGGTGTGCATTTGAACAGGCAGGAGGGAGGGGGAGACACAGGGACATGGTATTTCAACATCATGCCCAGCCCCAGCCCCAGCAGAGGAGAAGGAGTGGCCTGCCCAAGGTGGTCCTATTTCATTAGCTCAGCTCTCCTTCCAGCTAAGTCTCTTAACGGCCATCACTTTTCCATTGCCACGGCCAAATGCTGCCTAGAAAAAAGGCAAAAGTCCTGGTGCCATTATACAGCACAAAATGGGGAGAGGGTCATGGAAGGGGAGAATTACAGTAATTGTATTTTCATGCTAAAAAAAAAAGATCTTTTCCCCTCCTCTCTGACTTGCTTTGCTCTCCAGAAACAAAAAGGCTATTCTCCTGCCTGACGGCAGGCCATATGTGATCCGCTTTCATAGCTCAGGGTCCACAGGAAATCCCAGGGTTAAAAGGAAACTCAGCTGGAAGCCTGAAGTGGCTGCAGGGAGGGCTGGCTCCTGTGTTTCTAAGGCAGGTCACCAACCCAAACACAGCAGGCGCAAGTGAAAAGCAGGCCTCCCCTCTGGGCTGTCCCCCAGGAACTCACAGCTAGCAAGCTTGTGTGAGGCAAGACTGCCAGGGTCCCCTTGGTCTGCAGCATTAAATAGCAAAATGGGTTTCGATCCTGCTGTATTCAGGACGACCCACTTAAACAGTGTCCCCCATTCACACGGTTTGCAGAGAAGTGTCCAGGAGGAGTTTCAGAGGTCTCCTGGCAGCCCTGGGCTCCCAGGTGAAAGTCCCAGGGAAGGCAGGAGTCGCTGCCATGCACGGTGGCTTGGCAGGGGAAGAAAAAAGTCCAGCAGCCAGAATACTCGAGTCATTATTTCTGCTCTCAGAATTGTTCCTTGTTGATTTCCTTTTTTCTTTCCCATCAAATTTCACCCATCTAGATGCCCACATATGTGGTAGGGAAAAGTGTAATGGTCAAAAGTGAAGGTAAACATTAGCAAAAATCTTTGCCAGAGCAGCTGAAGGATGTGGCCAGGCCACCCAATTCACCTCGTAGAGTCAGAGAGCATCAGAGATGCGTATCCAGAAGGGTTGAGAGCAAGGCCCAGACTGATACTTGCACATCATGTTCACGGCAGCGTGACTCACAATCGCCAAAAGATGGAAAAACCCCAAATGCCCACCGATGGACGAATGGATAAGCAAAACGCGGTGTACACGCTGGCACGCGTGCGCACACACACACACACACACAGGGAAGTCATTCAGCCTTGAAAAAGAATTAAATTCTGATGCGTGCTATAACATGGATGAACTTTGAAAACATTTTGTTACATAAAAAAATTGAAAGGATGGAAAAGGACAAAAATTGTATAATCCTGTTTGGGGTGAGGAAAAAGTTCTGGGAATAGATAGTGTACTACAGTGATGGTGAGTGTACTTCATAATACTGAACGTTACACTTAAAAACTTTTGAAATGGTAGTTTTTATGTTGTGTATATTTTACCAGCCTCTGAGATCCTTTCTTAGCCACCTGTGAGTACCTCCAGCCTCTTACACGCTCCAGCTCAGAGGAGCGACTTCACAGAAGTCGGCAGAACTGACCCCTTATGCAGTAGAGTGGTTGGAACGTCAATGTTTAATCAGTTTATCGCGCACTTCCCACCAGGCACAGTGGATGCCCCAGAATCCAAACCACGTTGGAGTCATCATTCCAAGAACTCACAAAAAAAATCTCATCGGCAGAAGTACAAATTCATCCAGCCATATTTCTCCAGAAACTTCGTGTGCATTAAATCAACCCCAGGGAAGTTTCACAGAGATTCATTTCTCTTGCTGCAGGGACTGAGCGCTGGCATCACAGCCTGAGCCACGAACGGAAACATTAAAACGGCCCCAGATACACAACTATTGGGCAAAGAAGTTGGAGGCAGCTGTTGATGAGTCTTCAAAGGCACCACTACTTTACAGAAAAATGCAGATTTGGAAGGAGTCTTTGAGGTGATTTTTTAAAAACATCCTCAACTACAGCATAAGGTTTAAATTTATTCAACAATTATTTATTGAGCACCTAATTAATTTGTGCTGCTCAGTGCCCCCCATTCAGGGATGTGGTATTTAGTGGATTTTTTTAGATTCTAAATCTGTGAAGATCGACTCAACCTGCTCAACCTGTCCTTCCCTAAACTCATCTATAACCAGAGGACTTATTAGCCTAATAAGACTGGAGCTTTTAAAAAGTACCATGCTGACACTTTTTAAATGTTTCCCACTGTTCGCTACAGTAAACCCCAAAGCTCTTTTTGCAGGAGACCAAGAACACAAAGGAACGGGAAGACAGAGAGGGCCCTAGGGGTTTCAGGCCGCCTGGTGCAAGGTGAGTAAGGCCTCCAGTCACCTTGTTCTTGAAAGTGGCTCATCTTTTCTATGTGTTCACTGGCAACTAAACTAGGAAACATTTTGTCTTCTCTTTTATCCAATCACCTTTAATCTACTCTTTCCTGAGGACCTACTCTGTGCCAGACATGTTGGTATCTGAGAGGCAAAGATGCAGATTACACATGCATGGACCTCAGCCTGGATAAGAAGGTAAAAATCAAAACACAAACATCAAACAATGTGGCGAGTGCGATGGTAACCAGGGTTCTTAACTCTGGCACCACTGACGCTTTGGTGCAGAAATTCTTTGTTGTTGGGGGCCATCCTGTGTATTGTAGGATATTTAGCAGCACCCCTGGCCTCCACCAACTGGATTCCAGTAGCATTCACATGTCAAAATCATCACAGATGTCTCCCAACATTGCCAAATGTCCCCAGGGGCACAGAATAACCACCAGTTGAGAACTGCTGGTAAAGACACACACAACATATCATGAGGGCACAGAAGAGAGATCTTTAAGGCAGAGAGGCACAGTTAGTGAGTGCTTGCTTCTCAGAGAACCGGCCATCTGAACTGAGTCTTAAAGGGTGAGCATGAGTGAGCCAGAGAGGGGTTCCCGGTAGAGGACCCCAACTAGTGATAAAACAGGGAGGAGTGACATGCCTGATGTGGACTTCAGGCTACCAACAGATTAGTGATGCTGATGACAAAGTACCAGACAGCAACTGGGGGAGGTGAGGCTGGAGGTCAGGCAGGGGCCAGGCTGACAATGCCACGTTTTAGAATGTAGACTTCATCCTGGAAGCAATCACTCTTCACAGGACCAGACCAGCTTTGGCAGTGTTTAACCTTCATGAATTCTCATCAAATGCTCCTTATAGTTATTTTTATCCAAGACAATATTTCTGCTCTTCCTGGCAGTGCTAATCAGTGCTGAATTTCCAGTGTATTGCTAATATCTATCATCTAATTTTTGTCCTGACTACTTTCCCTCAGATGCCAGGCTTCCTACTCATTGTTAGGTACGGGAGCAGTTTTCCTCATGTCTCATCAATCTAACTTAGCAGAATCCCACAGTTTCTCAATCTCAACTATTCTCCTCCAAAAGTATTACCACTCACATCACCTTCAGTAAATGGTTGTCACCTCACAAGCAAAAAATAATAATAATAATAATAATAATAATAATAATAATAATAATAATAAAATTCAGTGCTGGAAACTTTTGCTTGCTTGCCTGGGAGGTTAGCTTAGAGCAGATGTTAAAAAAGATGATTAAAACACACACACAACGCAATGTCCCGAAGTCCCAGCTATGGAGGTCAGGTATTGTCTCGATCTGTCTGGTGTGCCTGCCCCTTGATATCCCTTAATCTCTTCTGTTGGTATCTCCTTCTGGGCTGTGGTCTAGGGGAGCTGATGCCCCTTCAGCTCCTGCAGGCGTGGGACCCAAGCCCAGCCAATCACTGCTCCCCACCACCTGGCCACCTCGTGGCTACGAGGGGCAGGAGAACCAATCAGAGCCAAAGAGACTCCAGTCTGAGACTTTGATTGGAGACGTGAGAAACCGAGAAAACCGGATAAAGGCCCAGAGCTGCTGTCAGTCGTCTTGGTACTACAAGAAGAAAACGCCAACCAAAACTGGAGTCAGCACAAAGGAAAACACAATCGAACGGGGAAAGGGGGACGTTGATGATGTCGTTTGAACCCCTGCCTGAAGCCTCTGCATGTGCCCTTCAGTGAGTTCAGCCATTAAGTCCCCGTTGGAAGCCAGTTTGAGTTATGTAGTCCTCGCTTTTAGTGGCATTCCACTCCCCTTAAGACCGCACAGAACTAAATGTACAAAGCAATGTAAACCCAAATTGCAAAAAAATTAACTTTTTCATTTTTTAGTACATTACTTTTACTAATTACAGTATTTATTACAAATGTTTTCAGTTGCCTTTTATAAAGTGCACTTTACATTATGCCGTTTTAATCCTCTAATTACAATATGAGGAAACAATGAATTACCTGGTGCAAATTTTTCATTTATAACTCTTTGAGCAAAGAAGCAAGGAATCAGGCCTTGCTCCTAATACCCCACTCACACTCACACACAGGCAGTGTCAGGCACTGCTGTGTCATTTGTCACACAGTTGTTTGGCTCCATCTTCAAAAGGAAGAGTAAACTCCACACCAAACATGTCAATAGAAATCCTAAACAAAATGTAACGCTCTGGATAATCTAACTGTTCTGTATCTTGGCTGTGGTAATAAATCCCCAGCTGAATGCATTTATCCAAACTCATAAAGGGTTAGCTTTACTGTGTGTAAATAAAAAGAGAGTAGGTCTTAAACATGGATTAAAAAAATCATACACCCACACAAACACATACCAACAACACAAAAGCACAGGAGATTAGAAAAGCAACAAAAACCATCACACACATTTACAAATCAGCACATGCAAATGTGAAAGGGTTCTCAAAATGAAGTCGCCTCTCTTAAGAAAAAAAATTTTTTTAAACAATCTATATGGACCACGGACAATACCCGATATCTTTGTGAACTCGAAGAAGTCCAAGTGTGAGGCTCCACATTTCCTTTCTCTATACTTCACTATCAGTTGAGCCCTAGACAAAATTGCCTAATACCTCTTTTTTCCACTCTTTGACTTGGGTGAAGAGAGCTCACAAAACACAAAAACTGCCCCTAAATCCCTGCAGGGTACGCAATGGTGGATCAGAAGTGGGCTTGAAAGGGAGTTCACATAGTAGTATCCAACCTAAGAAAGATACTCTTTAGCTTTACCCTCCTGCCTACCTACCTCGCCAACATGCTCAAGGCAAGGGACAAATAATCTGACCAGATTTTAAAGCAGGACATGTATACCTTTCATGTATTCCACAGCTTATAAACTCTATGCCTAGTTTCCCAGCAATGCATCTAAAATTACTAACTCCTTTAGAAATAATTATAGCATTCAATGATCAGGTAAAAATCTCAGAGGACATTTCTACTTAAGCATCGCCTCCCCGAGAAGAAAGGACTATCTATACAAATGGAAGGTCCTAACATATTTCAGTAACTACTAGGGAGAAACAATTTACACCAAAATTGGAATGTGAAACAAAAAAAAAAGCATGTTTATAGCCTTGGAGCTATTCTGCCAGCTTTCTGAAAGAAAAGGTGGCCATCAAAGCACACCACTAGCTATGGAGAACTTCGAGAGCCTGAAATGCCAGGGGTGTGCCTTTTCTTTCCCGGCAACTCCAGTGCCTCACGTTCATAAAGGTGATTTTCCTCAAGAATGATGGAAAACGTGCCTACACACATTGGAGGCACTCGAGGTGTCGGCTCCCTGGGCGGCACTCGGCAGAACTCCGAGGAGACCTACCGTGAAGAGCGAGTACAGCATCCAGGTGGCAATCATGACCTCACTCTCCCTCAGTGACAACCTGATCTTGAGAACCAGCCGCTCCTAGTGCTGCGCCCAGGTTTCCCTTTCCTCCGCCGGACACCCGATGTTGAGGACGCAGCCCTCGGCCAGGTCACAGCGTTTCAGGTGAAGTGGGACGGAGCTGGCATCCTGTGTGCGCAGGGACCCGGAGGACGCTGCCCCAGGAAGCGCACAGACTGCAACGTGAACCGGCCCGACTTCTCCGATTCAAAGGTACACTTTGCAACCGCGTTGGAGCCTTCAAGGGCGAATGAAACAGGAGTCGGGTGTATTTATTTTTACACAGCTACTAACGATCAGATTACATTTTATCAGATCGATTATGACCCAACAAATGCTAGCTGTTAGTTAAATTCAAATAAGGTAATGGGATAACAAGCCCTAAGGAAGCAGTGGGCAGTTCACTCTTTTTTTTTTTTTTTTTTTTTAAGTTCGTATGACTTATTTTATAATACAAACACCTGAAAGTGACCTTCAAGACTTTTTTCCTCCTGCAAAGCCACTGGCTCTCCACAACAAGGAGAGTCACTGGACACTGTGTTTACAGTAAAGACAAGTAACTCCATTGGCTCAGACAAAGGCACCTTTGCAAAGAGAGGAAGAAAACCTGTTTAGCAAAGAGGCAGGTGCAAAAAGGGACAGCCTTTCGTGAAAAGCGACACCAGGTGAAGTCAAGGCGCTGATGCTCCTGCTAATGGAACAAGAGTTCTAGCCTCCTAAGATACAAAAGTCAAAATCCTACTTTTACTGAGAACTGCGTTTAGAAGGATTTTTTTTTTTTTTAAAGTAATGTCCCGTTTGTAAGAGACCTGGGGAAAGGCCATGAGAAGTTATGTTCACGGTAGCGGTTGGGATGGCTGGCTCCCTCCTTTTCCTTTTTTTAAAAAATTTTTATTTATTGATTTGAGAGAAAGACAGAAACATTGATTTGTTGTTCCACTTACGTATGCATTCTTACATGTGCCCTGACCAGGGACCGAATCCACAACCCTAGTTGCATGGGGACAACGCTCTAACCAACTGAACTACCCAGCCATGGCTGGCTCTGTCCTTCTAAGGCTGACGGGCAGCACGGTGATCTCACCACTGGCCACTGAATCAATCACCGTTGATGTCCGAGGCAGGCTGTATTCTTTAAGAGAGGTCTTCCCTCGGTTGGGTTTTTATATGCTTTATGTTATTTATAGAGGTCATTTTCATTCTTCTTTGAGAAATTCTATCAGGCACATCTAGCCTTGACGTCAGCCCCAATTTCAATGAGTGAAACTGAAGGAGGCATTTCTTTGAAATGCACACATGTGCTCTTCTACAAGTCATCTAATTTCCCCTCCCTCTTTTCTCCTTAGCCTGACCAATGCCCTCTCTCCGTGGCTCACTTCGCTCTAGCCACAGCTGTCCCCTCCACGCCAAATCTGTTCCTGCCTCGTGACCTCTGCACTTGTTCTTCCCTTGGCCCTGAATGTTTTCTCTCTATCTCAGCTGTTGAATAAACTTTTCTGTGATGGTGAAAATATTCTGTATCTGTGCTGTCCAATATCATAGCCACTAACCCTATGTTGGCTGCTGACTATTTGAAATGTGCTTAGTGTGACCGAGGGACTGATTTTACAATGTTACTTCACCATTCAGGCCTCAGCACAAACGCTGCCTCCTCAAAGAGCTCACCCCTGATGGCCTCATCTGAGTAGGCTCCTCACCCCACACTCCCCTTCTCCTCACTAACCACCTGGACTAGCTGTGCCTGTGTTTGCTTCACATCATTTCCCTCCTCTAGAATGTAAGGTCCCTCTGAGAACAGACAGACACCTCATCTCTCTTACTCCCTGCTGTCTCCAAGTACCCAGAACAGTGACTGACAAAGGCAAATATCCAGTGAATGAATGAATGAATGAATGAATCAGTTCACCTGGCCAAGGTGCTTCCTCGATGGAATGAAAAAAGAGGGAAATCCATGCATTTTAGCAAAAGAATTGTGAATTGCTTTTATCAGAACTCTGACCCATGAAACCACAGCTTGTCTATAGTATCCAGCTTTGCGTTTACATGGTAAGGAGGTGAGGAAACCTCCAAACGAGAACCCCAAAGTTGGAGACTTGGAAGCCATGGCCTTGCAATCCTCCAAGAGGAGACATGAAACTCCTCTCACGAACAGGAAGAACCACCTCTGAACAAATAAATGGCTACAACCCCAAAGAGCCACAAGATTAGTGGCAGCCCCAGTGGGGATGAGCTATGTCGGGTACTGCGTATTAGAGCAGTGATCAAGACGTACAGGATCCCTTCCCCTTTGGGTGCTCAATTCCTCCCAGAAGAGACAGACACTTCAATAGCCCTAGGATGATGCATTAGCTCTGAGATTCTGTGAAGGGGGCTTATACTGATGCTATGACTGCACTATAGGAGACACCTCACTCTGCTGTGGGTGGTCAGGGAAGGCTTCCTGGAGGAAGGTCTAATTATGCTTTGTCTTGAAGGGGGATACAGTTAACACAGTCGTAGTTGTGGGAGTTGGGGAGCTGAGGAATAGTAAAGCTGGAAGAATAGCAAGAACAAAAACAGGCATGAAGTGGTGAGCTGTTTACAGAGAACTACATATACCTTGGTTTTACTGGAGTATAAAGGGTGAGGTCTGGACTAGCAAGAAGCAAGGCTAGACAAATGAGTGGAGAGTGAAATCATCGATCTTATAGGCCTTGAATGCCAAGGATTTGGGGTGAGAGGCTTTAAGAAGAAGGATGAAATGGCTACCTGCTTTTAATGATCTTCAGGATCCTAGAGATGTACAGGTGGTGAAGAAACTGGAAAAGGTCCTAACTCTTGAGACAAATACACTACGCAGGGCAGGGATGGGAAATACTGCCTGTGTGTCCAGGAGCCTGCTGGTGCCAGCTGGGCCAGGAGTGATACGGCTGCCAAAGAGAGGCTGATGCCTGCTCTCCCAATACTTTATTTACTTCACAAAGTTTGGCTAATTTTTCTTAAGTGTTTACATTATTAGGCTCCTGTAAATTTTGTGCAATGGTGACCTAAGAAGTACATGATGATTATGTGTCCTTGTCTCATTTTATGTTTTTCTCTGGAATGAATAATTACTCTTTCCCCCCAGTTCTTACTTTTCTACATGCATATTTCTAACTCTTCCCACAATTTCGCAAGGTCTGTAATCCCTCACAGTGGCATTTTCTAAATAGTTGAGTTGATCAGAACAATCAATCATGTCCCACACTTTTTGTCTGCCTGCTGCAGTCCTAGCTGGTGGCTGGACCACACTTGGCATGCTCCTAAGCTGGGATCCCTGGCCTTCTGTTTGTACTTACTCCCTCATTTTGCTGGAGCATATCCTTTAATACCTTTCCTTTCCCTTTCCTCATATTCCCTTTCATTTTAATTACTAGTTTTATTAAAGTGTCTGAGAGTTCTGTGGATTTTACAAAACACCACAATCCCTTAATTCCACACCCTTACACTACTTCCCTTCTACTCTTCCTCCCAAAAAGCAAGCATTTTAGAGGATTTGGGTAATAATTTTATGTTGCTTCCTTGTGATTTTTTTTTTCAGTTCTTGACACTATTTACATTGACTTCCAATGTGGAAAATGAGGATTCCATGGTTTGTCTTCACTGTGCCCTCACCGCACACGTCTACCCTCCCCAAGCCCCTGTCCTCTCACTGTAATTAAACTAAAACCTCTAAAGGTCAGTATCACCACGATTACATAACTCTCCTTCCAGGTGAGCCATGCGGGAAACTATAATGGCTGTTCCTTTTCTAAACATCCAATGTTTTCCCTGAAGTTGATAACAGACCTTTTCTCCCTTTACTTAGAAGTCAAAACCCAGTTTGATTCCTGTTCTCCGCATATGATCTATTTTTCTCCCCCTAGAAGCTTCTTGATCTTCTCTTTGCCACTAATGGTTTTTATTTTTATTTTTTTTAATTTTTTAAACATTTTATTTATTTATCTTTAGAGGGGAAGGGAAGGAGAGAGGGAGAGAAACATCAATGTATGGTTGCCTCTCATGCATCCCCTGCCAGGAACTGGCCTGCAACCCACGCATGTGCCCTGACCGGGAATCGAACCGTGATCCCTTGGTTCACAGGCCCGCGCTCAATCCACTGAGCTACACCAGCCAGGGCCCACTAATGGTTTTTAAATAAAACTCCGAAAGATAGAAAGCAAACACATAAATAATTATTTGAAAAAAAAATTTTTTTGCAGACCTGAAAAAAAGTAGATCCTAAGCTGTCAGTGGGGAAGGCTGAGAGCCAACAGATTCATATACAAGATTTCGAAGGCTCAGGAATGTTTTAACATTCTTAAAACAGACCAATCCTCTTTACTTTAGCCCTATATCCCCTTCAGCTTAGAGCCAAAAACATTTTGTTCCTCTTGTGTCCTCTCCTGTTATCCGTGTGCTTGTGAATCTATACCATTTTTAAAAACTGCCTTGAATGAAATAAGCCAGCCCCCAAATGACAAAGGCTGTAAGATTCCACTTACATGAGGTACCTGGAGCAGTCAGACCCCAGACGGAGATGGTTTCCAGGGCTGTGGGGAGGGAGGACTGGGGAGCTCGTGTTTAACAGGGACAGCACTTCAGCCTGGGAAGATGAAAAAGGTTTTGGGGGAGGATGGTGGTGACGGCTGCACAACAGTGTGAACGCACTTCACACCACTAAACTGTACACTTGAAAATGGTTAAAATGGTAAATTTTATGTTACATACACTTCACCACAAAAACCCCAACGAACCTCCTTTTACGCCACCTTAATGAGGTTTCATTTGGTTCGAGGCAAAAACAGATGCACGTGTTCCAGCCATCGGCTTCGTGCCGAAGAAGTCTTTTGCAGATCAGATTTCTTTTTATTCTATTCTTTAGGCCAGACATTTAACTATATTCTTTCGGGTATATAGGAACTATTGTAAAGGGCTACAAAATCGTGTGGTGATTCTGTAACTGGATTTAATAGGTGATTACGAGGGTGATTTTTACTACACCAGTTTCCTCTTCATACATATGCTGCTTTAGAGCCTGAGCTCCCATGTTAAGATGCTATTTTCTCTGTTACCTTGGGCTGTATTAGCATAAAACTAAGCAATAAACTAAGTAAGAACCAGAAGCGATACTCTGGACTGGCACACAGGTCTCTCTGTTGGCTCCACATACTAAGAAGGTAATGGTGAGTGGCTTCAACTATCAGATGAAATCCAGCTAGAGGAACCGGGCTCTGTTTAGCTTGGTGAGACAGCTTGGGTGGGTTGGGAGTACAGTGTGAACATGTACACATTCCTGCAAATCTCTAATATCTGAAGGGCTGTCACAGGATGAGGACATGCCCAGATTTTGTAAAACCTGTAACGAGGATGACGCTCAAAAAGAAAAATCCATGTGAGAAATTCCGGTTTAGTAAAGGGAGAATGTCCCACCACTTGGGCCCTGCCCAAACACCGACTGGGCTGCCATGGAAAGATGGCGCCCTCGTGGTTGGCAGAAAGGCCAGCTGGGAAGAGGTGCTGGCCTAGACGAGCTGACCTTTAGGAGCTCGCTCTCTCTCTCTCTCTCTTTTTTTAAATCCTCAATCAAGGACATTTTTTCTTTGTTTTTAAAATTTTTTATTTATTTTATCCTCACCCAAGGATATTTTTTTCTTTCTCTTTCTCTCTCTTTCTCCCTTTCTTGCTCTTTCTTTTTCTTTTTCTTTCCTTCCTCCCTCCCTTCCTTCCTTCCTTTTTGAAAAAGAGAGTGAGACACACACACACCCATTAAAAGCTCTTCCAGCGCTGGGATTGCCTGTGAAAGAAAGGTTCGTGTCCACAGAACATAAGCCGGAGCAGTAAACAAAACGCTGGGCCCTGCCAAGCCAGAGAGTGAGTGTAGTAGGCTATTTTAGGAACATAATCCACTAAGAGCAACAGGCCCCTAAAAAAGGAACACATGATTATAAGCGAAGTGCAAGCCACGAATCTGGTCCCAGCCCCCTACCTTCCCGCAGGTTCTCTTTTTAACAATGTGAATTCCAAAATGCAAGCAATCCTAACTCTCAATGAAATGCTCTGGTGCTGGTTGGGAAGTTTTTTTCTCCCTAAAAAGGCTACCTTTGGATTCATCACTTTTCATCAAGAGGAAAACCTTCAACATCAACTTATTTAATTGATTTCCCAAACCACACATTTTTCTAGAAGGCAGCTTTGGAAAATTTAGCAAGCAAGAATATCTGAAAAAATCACCTTCTCTATTTATTAAAATGTGCATACAAAGCAATAACTTCCTGTTGAAGCAGTTTAAATACGTATCTTTTATTCAGTTTCTGGAAAGACGTAAAATATCATCTTGAACTTTTGTTCTTTGGTTCCCTGAGAAGCTCAAAACACTTTACAGAATCAGCTTGTCCAATTCTTTCTGAATTACCAGTGGACACACTTTTACAGCTGGAGCGAGTGGACAAATCACTGGGGGTGACAGGACTCTAAGCACAGGCTTCCTGTGTCTGATCACAGCCCCTGTGTCCCGGGCAGACATTCCACATGGAACGCCGCTCATCACTTACCCTATCTGACGCCACTCTTCCATGGCTTCGATTATCTAGAATTATCAACCATGTGGGCCACTTCTATTAAATCTTCGCCCAATGGCATAAAGCACAGAGATGAAAAGGGGTGGATGTGTGGCTTCTTCTCCCCTAAGTTTTCATTCTCTTAGGAAAACAGAAGACACTGAAGGCTTTGCCTGCCTATCCCCCTGACGACCATTGGTCTCCCTTCTGGGATGCTGCCTTCCAATGGGCGGCAGGGTAGCAGGGATGATGGGCTACACCCTGGATGGTGCCTTTCATACGGTAGCTGTCAAGTGTATGTTCATGAAACTGAATGATGGAGAACAAAGGTCCTTTTTGAGATAGGGGACCCAATCTTCTAAGCAGCGTCTGTACGTACTCTCTCCCGGTAGGCAGCAGGTAGAAAGGGGCAGCTACCCAGTACAACACTATGCATCATCCTCCAGAGGTGATGACGGTGCTGCTCTATTCCCTGGCTGAATCACAGTCATTTTTCCCCAAGTCTTTTTCCTACTATTCCTCGTGGAAATACCCAAGGGGACCAAAGATAAACCCAACATCTCAGTTCAAAGATGAAAACAAGCTACGTAGCCTTGCTCCTCCCTGTACACCAGAAAGGGATGTTTGCTTCCTTTCGAATAAAACGTTCACCATAGCCAGGAGATGCTGAAGCACTTCATCAAATTCTCCAAGTGGGAAATAATAGTTTGTGGCAGGCTAATGTAAGAATAATCATTGAGGGCAAGAAAGGGCTGATTTTTAAAGAACACATCTTTACCCAGCCAAGGTTGAACAGCCCAGGGCAATATTTCAAACCAACTGTACAAGTTCCTGAAATAAACTGCCGTATGGGCTGCTGTCATCAGACCTCCTCATAAACAAAGCGCCGCTGAGCGTATTTCGACCAGAGAGATATTCTTGGAGCAAACAGCCCAAGCGTATCCACAAGCTGGTTCTTTTCCAGATTATAAAGGGTTATTGTTAACTTTTTGAGAGAACAAATGTGTCCTCAGACATTATTTTTCAGATTATTTGAGTCAGCAGTAGTACGAGAGTGCAAGGGAGTTGTCTTTCTAACTACAACAAAGCTGTCCAAACCCCCAAAGCGGGTTTTTATTGAAAATCATCCTCGATGCAAGAAAATGAAAATAAAACAACAAACTCGTATATAATAAATACTAAGAACACCTGAAAATATTTTGTTAAGCTGCATTTGGGAAGGAAAGCTCTTTTCCCAATCTGCTTTTAACATCATTTCTGAACAATGAACAAACACAAAACAAAATTTAAAATTCACAGATGCTAAATAAACTATGATTTTTGAAAAGATAGAAATTGATAGTGTTAGAAAAATTCACCATAGGAAAACAAAGACTGCCCTGGCAGGTGTGGCTCAGTGGATTGAGTGCTGGCCTGCAAACCAAAAATCACTGGTTCGATTCCCAGTCAGGGCACGTGCCTGCTTGCGGGCCAAGGTCCCCAGATGGGGGAGTGTGAGAGGCAACCGACTGATGTCTCTCTATCACACATTGATGTTTCCTCCCTCCCTTTCTTTCTCCTTCCCTTCCTTTCTCTCTAAAATAAATAAAATCTTAAAAAAAAAAAGACTGATAAAAGAAGTTCTCTTATATTTAGCAAGGAGTGGCCAGTACCTACTATGTGCTAGGCCTAAGTCATTGGAGCATTCTTCATTATGTCTTAGTACTCAAAAGAAGGTTCTTGTGTGGCCAATATAATGAAACGCACATGACTCCTGCCAGAAATACAAACTGTCTAAGTCAGGCATTGATAAAACAGCCCGTGCCTGAGCCAAATCTGGTTGCCACCAGTTCCTACAAATATTGTTTTGTCAGAAAGTGGCCATGCCCATTCATTTACACACTGCCTAAGTCTGTTTTCAAGTCCCGACAGCAGAGATAGTGCAACAGAGACCATATTGCCTGCAAAGCCTAAAATATTTACTATCTGCTCTTTACAGAAAAGTTTAACCAATGCCTTGTCTGTATATTAAGACATATCTGTGGGAGAACCTTGGGGTTTATTCAACATTTGCCCAAAGAGCGTTGGACGTCCCGGAACCGATTGATGGAACAGGCAGTGGGGCTCAGGAAGAGCCCTGAGTGGGAGTCAGAGGAGAGAGATGAATGCCCTGCCTCGCTGTGTATGAGCGGCATAGCTTTGGCAGTTCGCAGAACCTCCCTGAGCCTGGGGTTTCCCAGCTGTCAAATGGAGGAGCCAGCACCTCACAAGATGTGAAAGAAACTTGGGTCACTGTAAAGCACAGGCTCAAAGAGAATGGCCTGCTACAATACTTGTGAAAGCTAACAGGCAATGTGTGCTTAGGATATGCCAAGTATCATGCTATGTGCTTTCTATGGGTTATCTCAACCATCCTGTTAGATGGGTACCATTACCATCCTCCTTTTACAGATAAAGGAACCAAGGCTCAGAGAGGTTAAGGGATTTGCCCAGTGTCACACAGCAAAGTAAGTGGTGAAGCTGAGACTCAGACCCAAGAGTGTCAGATTCCAGGGCTTGTGCTATTTACTATGAAGAGCACTGATTCCCAAAACTGGCCCACTGAGTGCTTATCTACAAAAATCTACCCATTTCACTGGCCAAAGGCCTGTTGGGATCATTTCTGAGACCAGCACTGGGCCTGGGCCTGGGCCTGGCACTGGGGTGGTGCGGTCTGTGTGACAGGCCCGCTCATATGCTAGAAGTTAAGAACTGCCCATAAAATAAACATTAAAGCTTTATCTACACAGGCAGTGTAAAGGAGCCCCAAGCAATGATACAGTAATCTTACCTTGGCGAGTGTCAGGATCAATTTCAAATTACTAAGTAACCCATAAAAACTGGCTGGCCTGCACACTCTACAGAGGCCGCCTTGACTATCTTGTCTTCTCTATACTTCCAAACCTTATGAATGCAAAAGTTGGGATGCTGCATTTTTTATGTTATTTTTTTCAATCCTCACCCAAGGATATTATTTTATTGTTTTTTAGAGAAAGAAATGGGGAGAGGTGGAGAGAGAGAGAGAGAGAGAGAGAGACATCGATTGGTTGCCTCCCATACATACCTGGACCAGGGAACCGGGGATGGAACCTGCAACTTAAGTATGTGCCCTGACTGGGAATTGAACCTGCAAACTTTTGGTGTAGGAGACAACATCTAACTAGCTGAGCAACCCAGCCAGGGTGGGACCTTGCATTTTTGCTAAAGGAAGCACATCTAAAATACAAATATCAGAGAAAACTTTATAGTAACAACAAAGAATACAGCTATAGGTCTTCACTTTATATCCCTGCCTTTCAAAAATGGACCTGAATTTGGCAACTTGTAAAATTTTATTATTGCCAGTTTTACCCTTCTGAAAAGCAATTTGGAAAGACATCTCAGGCATCTTTATAGCCCTGCCAATTTATACAGTATTTTCATTCCCAGGATCTGTTAGGTGGAAATACTCAGGGATGCTTACAAAAACATAAGGGTTAGCATGTTCACAGCAATATTATTTATAAAGGTAAACATCTGGAAGCCACCAAACCACTCAACGTAAACCATTATCTAAGTAAATCTCAATGGGACGTTTTGTAGCTATTGATGACCCTGTGTCGAAAACAGACTAACCCGCATGGAGGGACATTGCTGGGACTCCTCACTAATGCCAATGGCAAGTAACGGGCAGAGGGACTGTCCCTGACTAACTAACGGGGGCTAAAGAGATGTGAGGTCTCATGACCCTGGACTGGGTCCCGGTTTGGGAATTTGAAGAATTGCTATAGAGAGTATTTTGGGAAAAATTGGGAAAATTTCAAAATGGAGTTTATATTAGATATTAGTACTCTATCAATGTCAACTTCCCTGACTTTCAAAACTTTACCATGACTATATAAAGTAATATAAAGGTACATGATGCCTGCAACTTATTTTAACTGGTTCGTTAAAATATTGGTGCGGTTCAGTCGGATGGGCATCATCCCACAAAGCGAAAGGTCACCAGTTCAACTCCCAGTCAGGGCACATGCCTGGGTTGTGGGTTCAGTCCTGGTCAGGGCACCTGTGAGAGGCAACCAATTGCTGTTTCTCTCCAACATCAATATTTCTCTCCATTTTCCCCTCCCTTCCCCTGCCTCTTAAAAAAAGGCAATAAAAACTATATGTATTAATGTACATAATATGCCTACATTACATATAAATTCATATACTATATATGAATATTAAGAGACAAAAAGTAACTATGGGAAATGTTAATAATCGGTGAAGAGAACACAAAAATCCTTTCTACTATTTTTGCAACCCTTTTGTTCATAAGTTTAAAATTCTATTAAAATGAAAAGCTAAAAACAAAAGCCTGACATTTTGTTACATGGGAAAATGCTTGTGTTATAATAAAATGAGTTGAAACATTAGGATACACACTCTATACCCAGCATGCTGCCTCAAAAATGGGAGCAATTTAAAAACTACATGTTAGAAAGAAATAAGCCCACATGTCACCCGTGACATGTCATTTCTGAGTGGTGAGATTCTATTTGCACTTTTAAAATTCTTTTTATATCTTTTGTGTATCTACAGTTTTTATAGTAAATATGTAGCATGTTCACAATCAGGAAAGGATGAAATATTACAGGAAAAATATAAATTTTTATGAACCACAGAAACATCTGATTGTCTTCAAAAACTTTTGCACTAGCTTCCTACTTCATGTCAGAGGAATCTGAAGATAAGGCATCTAAACCCTGAAGAGACTACATCCCGTGCGCAGCAGCAACATCTCATGGGTACATTTCACTGCATGTTTGAAATTACTT
The DNA here is from genome assembly GCA_004027475.1 of Anoura caudifer. Classification (NCBI taxonomy): domain Eukaryota; kingdom Metazoa; phylum Chordata; class Mammalia; order Chiroptera; family Phyllostomidae; genus Anoura; species Anoura caudifer. The sequence continues at coordinate 991,775 of PVKU01000012.1, read as the reverse complement.
TCCACTCAAACCTGAGAAGAGCAAGGGCAGACTACAGGACTGGTGCATGAAAACGCTGGTACTCCAAGCTGCAGCTAGAATTTTCTTGGATAGTCAAACTGACAGCATTAATAATCATGCCCATATTAAGGAATATTCCGTTCTAAATTGTCTCTTACAATAATGTGTTTTACCTATTTTCAGTCCTAAAAATTAAAATGCTACATGGTATCTGTGTGTATAACTTTTTTTAAAAACATTGGAGTCAGTGGCAGACATAACGCCCCATTATCTCTAGGGTTTCATGCACATTTCCTAAAAACAAGGATAGTTTTGTACCTAAGCACAATACCACCTCAAAACCACACAGTTAACATTGACAGAATCCTGCCATCCAAACTACACATACACCCCATTCAGGTTTTAACAGTTGTTCCAATGATGTTCTTACACACAAAGTGGTCCCATCCAGGGCCCCACGTAGCATTTAATTCTCATGTCTCTTTAGATTCTTTCAACTTGGAGCATTTTCTTGGTCTTTCATATTTTTGACACTTTTAATGATCACAGACTGGTTATTCTGTTGAATACTATCCAATTTGGGGCCATCTGCTCCGTCCTCGTGGTGAAAGCCGAGTTACGCATTTCATAGGAATGTCACATGCTGTGTTTTTCTCTTGGTCTCGGTGTCAACTTGTCCAATTACTGATGGTTTTAACTTTGAATATTTGATTAGGGTGGTATCTACCCAGTTTCTCCTCTGTAATGATACTATGTTCCCTTTGCCATTAATACATATGTTGTGGGGAGATACATGAAGCTATACAAAACCCTGATGGGACAGTGTAACAGTTAAAAATTCTACACTAAGTAGCAATAAACTTCCTCCAGGAAAAATAAAAAAACTAACACATCCTCATAATGTATTTGCTAGTTACATTTAAGAAATATAGTACCCCTAAAAAAGATTTTTCAGAAGTAAGATTTTGGGGTGAGGCATGGGAAGGGATTTCTCATAATAGAGACACTGCAATTTGTCAAAAGCAAAATCCACGTTTTATCTGCACGTGTTTCAGAAGGATGTGACACCTATAAACCCTGGGGAAACTCAGAAAAAGAAGTATGATTTGATCTCTAGTTATATTCTTGGAGCTGGCATCTGAAATACGTTCTTGACTCACCTGAACCTTGTTCTTTTTCCCCCTTGTTTGTTCTTTTAACAAAAGCCCTTTAACTGAGATAAACCAACAAGCTAGGCCAACGCTGGAACGAGTCGCTGGGTCACACGCCACGTGGGTCCACGCAGAACATCCTGTAAAAGCCAGCCCCGCCCTGGTCCTCCTCAGCCCAGGTCCTGAGGCTCCCTGCGAGTATTCCAGCTGAGAAGATTCCCAGAAACTCCCAGAGGAGCACAGCCTGAGTCTCTTTACTTAAGCATCCCCCGCCCCTCCCCCCCACAAAGCTTTCTGTTTATCTAAAAACACAAGACCAGGGATGACGCACTCTCGCTCAGAACAGAGAACCTGTCATAAGATGAACTTGCAGATAGCAGGTTCAGGGCTCATTCTGTGCTTTAGAATCTATGATGAGGTTATTAAAAAGACTAACGCAGAATCTATTGTAATTTTCCTTTCTCATCGCTGGCAAGCACAATGGTAGAAATTTTTCCTAAGGCAATACGTAACAGTTCAGGTTTGTTGCTGTGTGAATTCCTAGGCCCGACGGAAGGTTCTAAAAATAAACACTAGTGCATTTCTACTTTTTCTCATTGCCCGAGATTTTCTTTCCTTTTTAATAAAATGGTCTCTTTAGAGAATCGAAATGGAGTTGACATGCAAAGTTAAAGCAAGGAAGGAGAGGGGAAATCCAGCTAGGTGTGCCAGAGAAGAAGAGTCATTTGGGGCGGCAGATCAGGGTGGACCTGGGGCAGAACTCCGGAGACGGGATGCAAATGGAGCAGTCTGGGAGATGAGAGCAGAGCACCTGTAAAAGGGTCAATTATTCAGACAGCCGTCTCCGATCTGGCTGCTCCCCAAGGTCGGGGGTCTGGGCAGGCTGGCAGCATTTGAAGGACAAGAATCACATGGATACGTCATGCCTTGCAGTGGTTCATATACCTCTAGAGAAGTTAGGGTCTTATAAACACTGCTCTCCCAATCAAGACATCCCTCCGGCACTGAAGGATGAGTGTCCCAACTCCAGACCTCTCGCAAGCCAGTGTCTTCTCCATCTGCATGCCCATCCCTTAGTGCCATTTGCAGATGCTGGAGGACACAGAATAGGTCATCTCTCTCGGGTCCACCTTCAGTTTTTCTTCCCTGTCCACAAATGACACTACAGGCAAATTCTATCAACTGCGCCATTGTGGAAAGAGCCAAGGTCAATGGCAGGCAGTTTTGGGAAAACTCTGATGGATCAGGGATCGCCTCGCTCGGCTTGGCCACTTGCCAGGTGAGACATGGCACTGACAGAGTGGGCCCAACACCCCAAGCCACAGTGGGAGGTCTGGCTTCAGGGTGTTCTGAGAGGCTATTTCTGCCCTCCTGGCCTGCGCTTAGCACTCCCCCATCCTTCACACATGCGCAGGAAGCCCATGTGTTTGGAAGAGCCCCGCCTCCGTACCAGCAGCCCGCTCCCTGGCTGGACATACCATCCATCTTTCTTACATGCCACCCTATAGTTGATGAGTTACTAAGTTTACAAGATGCAAGAATTCACTTGATAAATTCCCAGAGCTTAAGGTAAATGTCAGATCTTGAAAGGCTGCTGTGGAATCCGGCTCCCAGAGAGGAGAAAAGGACAAAAAGAGGAAGGATGGAAAGTGAGCCAAGCAGGGGTCACATGAAGGGTCACGGGAGAATAAACCTGCCTCTTCCTTGCTGTCCCACTGCCATCACCCTCCAAGGCTCATTGGCCCTGGGACCACCGCCAGTACCTCCAAATCTATCAGCCAGCGACCACCTGGGAAATCTTACTAAGTGATTCAACTTTAAGAAAACGTTTTCTTTCTGCCTTAAAGCTGGTTTTAATAGGGCATCTAAACACACAGTACCTGACCCTCTCACATCACAATATTACTGAGAGTCACCACCACAGGAAAGTGGTGAAATTTATTTCTCCCAGGTTCCCGTTTGCTGTATTTCCCATTTTTATCTAGAACGCAGGGCTAATAAGATGCCTACTAATAAAACTATGCAGACAAGTGAAACAGATGACACACATCTGCAGTTTTAATGAAACAAGATAAATCTCGAAAATGTATGCGGAGAGATGTATATTACCACTAGGCATAAGAAGTCGAAGTGATTGAATGAGTTCAGTTTTACATAAATGCCATCTTCCTTTTTCTTAATCACTCAAAAGACAACACACAAAAAGGCTTAGCTTGTCACTTTTGAGAAGAGAAAACCGAGCGGAGTTGGATGAAAGATGACGGAGATTCAGGAATATCTCATGGTCTCTTCTTTCTCTCCCCCCACCTCTGCCCATGTCAACCATTTGCTTCCCTGTCTAAAAATCCACATCTTACCAATAGGCATAAGCAACAAATTTCCCTGGGTGTGGTGTTATGTCGGTTCAGAGAAAAAATTTTGAGAGGGAAAAATGGGAAAATACAATAAAATTAATGAATAATATGAACTAACGGTAATGCATGCTTCCCTGTTTCCCTAAGGCTCACTGTCTGTACTATGTGTGAATAGATATGGTGGGAAAATCACAAATAAACAATTATTTTACTTAGAATGATCTTATAGAGCTTGTATATTATAAACAAGTCATGTGAAGCCCAAGGTCAAACATTTAGTTAATAACACACTGATGTCCAGAACTCAGGTATCCCAAAAGTCACCTTCGAAATCACTCAATAACACTATTTCAGTATAAAGGAATCTTATAAATACAGTTTTAGCCAAAATTTATCCAACAAAAAACTGTGGCTGCTAAAAATCCTGAAAATATACTCATTTTTTATGCATCAGTGAGGTAGGGCAGTTACTGCACCGAGAAGCTTCTAACCTAAAAATATTTGATCTTCAATGAAAGAAAACCAGAAGAATGAGGGGTTACAGAGGACCTGTCTCCACCCAGGTGAGCGATTAAAGTTTGGGAGAAAGTGAATGGAGCTGGAGCCATGAACCATCGGAGACGCTGAGATGTCAAAACAACGGCCAGGAGGAGCTGTGAAGGGTGGTGGGCAATCAAGTAAGTAGAAAGCTCTCCGAAGTTAGAGAACACCTGCAGAAATCTAAGGAAATGCAAAGTCATATTTGTGTTCCTCATTTGCTTGAGAAAAGAAATGGACATGTGGTATCTAACTATAACATCTGTAAAAATTATGTTTTTAGCCTGTATTACAGCTCAAATAGTTTTACTCTTTACTCAGCGCCTATCGGACTCTTTAAATATTAGGATACCCCATAGGGAATTCCCACTATTTAACCGTTTTAATGTATAAAAACGACAACTTCAGCTGCACGCTACCTCTAGCTGCTAATTCTAACTTTGCGAGATGGGGAGTATTATTCCCATTTACAGATGAAGAAAGAGATGCGGAGAGGAAGAACAAGCAGCACAATGTCGCGGAGGAGCCGAGAAGTGCCACGTTCCCGCTCCCAGGACAAGAAACCTCCCTCACAATAGTGTGCCCTGCAGTCCTCCGGGTTCGTTCAGGCAGCTAAACATGTACGTAGCAGAATACAGACCTGACATCATCACATTTAGACTATGAAGTTTATTTTAAATGGCAATATATGACATAGAACCTTGTGTAAACTTGAGATGTCCAGCATGCTAACTTGATCCATCTATATATATAGTACTATATATATAAAGCACTACAATAATTAGCACTTCTATCACATTACTTTTAGTGATTGGAATAGCCTATTAAGTTTTGAGATATATTTTATACCAACAGCCAGGTTATCACATTGACCAAATTACTTAATTGCACTTGTCTTAAGACTTCTGGTCTGTAAAAATGAGAGGATTGGACTAAAGATCCTTTATTAATTTCCTTAAGTTTGAATAATTTCAAATACAATAAATGGAATTTTTAGCTTTCATAAATGAATATTTAAAAAATCATCCCCTTTCTTCGGAAACTAGCCAACCAACATAGAAAAGTTGACAGCAGAGAAAGTCTTTCTAGACTTCCCCTTCTCCTCTAACTTGGGTGGCCCGTATCCTTCTGGAATATTGCCAGATCCAAGTGTATGACCTTCAGCCATTCCCTTAGCCTCTGAGACTCAGTTTCTTTGGGTGCAAAACAGACAAGGGGTGATGTCAGCTCAGCCCCCTCCCAGGGAAGATGAACATATTCAGGTAGGCGAAACTGTGCCTCTAATGGGTTTTGTGCGAGGTTGTTAGGACCGCTTCACTCGTGATCACGTGTCTCCCTCTCTGGAGCGTGCCTGAATACCCAGCAGGGGGATGCCTGCCAGCCCTCCGCCTCCCAGGGGTCTCACCACTAATTAGAAAGCAGCCTCCCTCCATGAGTCCGGACAACAAAGGCTGGGCATCCTTGAGCTAAACGAGCAGCTTTAGAAAAATGGAAATAGCCATCAGATGATGATTCGACCAAAACAAAAATTCTTATAAAACCACCTGTGTATCATGTTCGAATCAGTCCCGATGAATCAGACCAGCCGGAAACCAGTCCGAGTGAGAGAGCCTGAGGGGTCACTTCACTGCAATCCTACCCCCGCCTCACATGTCCGAGGACGCAGGTTCTATGGGGCGGATGGACTGCCGGAAGCTGTCATTTCCTCAGCGCCTCCTGGACACCCCATGGTTTTAGAGTCACTAAGCAAACGCATATTGTGTCCCCAAGAGTAGGGAAAGGGTTAAGTTAACCACGTTAATAAGTTGCAAGAATGACCTGCAGTGGATTTTAAATACTAAAAATGCACTTCTCTCATGATCAAAGGATACTTCCCTTCTGTTTCCAGGACAAACAAATGTTTTGAAGTCAACCAAGAGGCAAACACAAATGATACCAGTAGCTTTCAAAAGCCACTTTACCATGTCAACTCATTTCTTCCTGACTGGTCAGGGGAAGGAAATATGTATTTATTCAAAACTACATTATTGGAAATGGGCCGGCCACTTTGGATTTGTCACTGCACTTAATCCTTACCAGCAACAGTTAATCCTAGGTGTTCTTCACCCCATTTTGCAGTTAACAAAATCAAGGCTTTGGGAAGCAGAATGACTGGGTTAGGTCATTCTGAGTTTCCCCACCTTTTTAGGGCTCTTTCTCTACAACCTAGAACTCTGTAACCTTTGACCTTGGTGAATTTGTGGATTCCTGTATGGCTTTAGCAAATGTGAAACATGTTGCAAATCCAGCCAACTGGACACTGAAAAATGTCAACCTCCTTTCTCCACTACATTCTTGCTTCCATACTGTTGCGGGGGGGGCGGGGGGCAGTCCCACACTCTGCCAACCAGGGCTAATTATTTCCCACACCTTGTTCACTCAGAAGTGGGACAACAGAAAGAGGAGCTGCTGTTTAAGAAGAGTTCCAATCCCGCCCACCCTGGAGAACACCCAGACCCCCCACCGCAGCAGCTGGAGCGGGGGCTCCCACACCGAACCCTTGTTAGTGTGAGGAGTTACCCAGCCCACCGAGGGGTTACCAGCCCACCGCAACACCCTTCACTCAGGCACTGCACCGCCACCCGCACCCCTCATGTTCACGTGACTCAGCTGCCCCCTTTAAACGGGACAGAGGTCTCATCAGGAAAACAGAGAAAGAGCAAAATAACAAAATTAGCCAAGCGAGATCTGCTGGAGACTTTGTCCTACTTAACCATTCCATCACGCCAGTTCATTTGAGCAAAATATAGAACCCCGAAGGATTATACATTCCATGAAATTCTATCTGCCTCAAGTTCTACTGATACTCAAAATTATGGTCTTAAGAAAAAAAGTTTCCCAATCTGGGAAATTCTCACTTGCTAAAAGCCACAGAAGTATTTCCAACACTGCTCTCAAGAGATTTGGGGGGGAAAAATCAAAATTTAAACAGAGAAAATAAAACTCCAATAAAAGTGTTTTCACTTTTAATGACAAGGATGAAAATAAATTTCAAGGCATGCAACAGACTTTTTTCCCCACCCCAGCAGACTGAGCAACTGTCAACAGAAAAAATTCTTGATCAGAAATGCTAATAGAAAGATCACAACAGACCTTGAGCTAACCAAATTAAAATTCCAAAGCCAGCAAATTAAAATGCAGACCATTCAGCTTTAAAACAGCACTTTGGGGGAAATCTTCCTTAATACTAGTAAACAAATATACAAAGCAATAGACCAAGGAAATTGAGACCTTGATATTTTTTCTCTCTCACAATATTAGTTTACAGCTTAGCAACGGGCTAGGGTGGAGGAGGAAATTCCTCTGTTCACACACACCCCCCTCAAAGGCCTATTTTTTTAAAGGACTGCGTACAATACATTTAAAAAAAATCTATTGTTGGTTCCAGGGAGACTCAGATGTTTTTTCTCCCCGCTAATAATGGATTCGATTGCCTTGAAGTCAATGAACTCCCGGGTAGGAAATACCAGGCAGACAAACAGGAATAGGGTAAGAAATGCACCAGCCAGAAGCTGTGTCTTAGACCTCCATTCTTTCGGGCATCCTTTCACAGAAAGATATTTTCCTTTATTTTTCACTTTAAAATGTTTTCACAATTATTACTAGGAAAACAAGAGTAGTTCAATATTGACATTAAACTCATCTAAATATAAAATCTCTCATTGAGATACCAGCCACGGCAGCACAATTCACACAGGCAGTGGCATCAGCCATACAGTCACCAAGAGGCCTGAACCTGCGACCTACTCCCCGATCTGCTGGGAGGTAGAGAAAGCCAACTCCCTGTCAGAGGGATGAAGGTTATCTACCAACCGTCATGTTCCTTCCTCATTCTACTTCTCTCCAAAGATAAGAAAGCCAGGCCATTTTATGTTTATTATCGATGATCTGATAAGAACAAGTGAGGAGCTTTCTTCTCTCTACCTAATAACATGAGAGTCTCCCAAATAGGTTGCTGGGACTATAATCTTAAAAGATCAAGTAGGAAAGGCAGGATAGGAACCATAATTACTTCCAAAACTGTGACAACTACAGATACTAATGTTTATGGTCCCATTAGGAGGACAAGAGCCCTGGCCGGTGCGGGTCAGTGGTTGAGTGCCAGCCTGCGAAGCAAAGAGCCTCCAGTTTAATTACCTGTTTAGGGCACATGCCTGGGTTGAGAGGCAACCACAAATTGATGTTTCTCTATCTCACTTTCTCTCTCCTTTCCCATCTCTAAAAATAAATAAATAAGCTCTTTAAAAAAAAAGGACAAGAATAGTAGCCAAACTGCCTGACATTTAGGGTAATATGTTGCTTCTTCTATATTTTAATATTGAATGGTCACCCTATGCGCCAGGCTCTGTTAAGCAAGTCTCTTTCTACATGTTCTCATTCAGTTCTCCCAACAAGTCTACGAGGAAAGTACCAGTATCCCCATTTTACAGATGAGGAAACTGAATCTTTACCAAGGTTCAAAGATTCACCCGAGGTGACACAGGCAGTAAGTGACAATGCCAGCGTTTGAACTTGGGCTACCTGATGCAGGAACCCACGCTTCAGGATGAACTCTCTCCAAGTCATCCTTTGGCAAAACCAGCCATCCACACTCTAGTGACTCATCTTCCATGGGTGTCTCCTACTACACCACGCTTGCACTGCAATTCACTTTTTCCTGTCTTTGTGCTTTGGCACTTGCTAGAGACAGTGAACTCCTTGAAGGTAGGGACTGGGGAATCCCGTGGATCCCCTGAGGGCCTCACAGATGGATGGCGCCTCTCTGAAACAAGGGGGAGACTGAAGGTGGAAGCCGCCAGGTGTCCACTGAGGAACGAACGGACAAACAAAATGTGGTACATACGTACAAGGGCATGTTATTCACAAATATTAAAAAGAAAGGAAATTTTGACACGGATGAACCTTGAGAACACTATGCTAAATGAGACAGCCAGTCGAAAAGAGACAAAACTGTCTAATTCGTTACACGAGGAACCCAGAGTAGCCAAATTCATAGAGACAGAAATAGCGTGGTGGTTGCCAGGGGGTAGGAGGGTAAAATGAGGAAGTTGCTGTTTAGTGGAAAGAGTTTCAATGTGGCAAGATGAAACGGTTCTGTGGGTGGCTGGTGGCGATGGTATCACGACATGTGAGTGCACTTAATGCCACAAAACTGTACATTGAAAAATAGTTCAGAAAAAAATAAAAAATAAATGGCTCAGATGGTAAATTTTATGTTATACGTATTTCACCACGATTACATTGAAACCAATACACAAGGGCAGGGACCAGAAGGCGTGGCCACCGCAGAAACGCCTCCACACCACGTGGGGCTGGCAGGCAGCAGTCACACGGCTGTCATGGTACCAGAAGGAAACTTGGGAGCTGGCCCTGCACCAGGAACTCACCCGGCAAGTGAGGCACCAGAGCCCGGTGGCAGGACTGCCACTGCTGTGTTTCCACAGCCTTGCAACCCAAGGGTCACTCTCTGAGCATGCCCTCTGTGACAGCCACAGAAGCACAAGGGAGCAGCAATCTCCCAGAAAGTGTGCCTCTGAGACGGGGACAGGCACCTCGTCCTGTCCCCGTGACTCAGAAGTTGGGCCGATGCAGGGCCCTATGTCTCTCTGGCACTTGGACACCAGAGGACAAGTCTAGGCACCCATCATTTCCCTTGTCATGGGGCCAACGTGCGGGAAAAAGAAAGAGGGAGGAGGACTTTCCACCTTGGAAAGGTAAGAGAGTTAGTTTGCACAGGAAACCGTAACTGAGAAATGTGGCGGCTCAGGAGTCCTTCGATGATGGTAATGAAGGAGCTGCCGTGGTCCCAGGGCCAGAGAGCTGCCTGGATGGTAGGAAAAAGCACAGCCCTCCGGCTTCCAGCGAGGGCACCATTGCCACCCAGGCTTGTCCCGCTGAGGGCTCTTCAGGGGAATGGGCCACTTGGACCCTCAAACACTCCCTGGGCCAATTCATGACTGAGCGTCTAGGGCCTACGGTGTTTAAGACTCAGGCCAGGCTCAGAGGTGAGACAAGACCCAGCATGTCCCAAGGAAGATGTCCTTGGCCTTGCAAAATAGCTTTCATGAACATGTTTTATCCTTACAATTATTTAGTTCTCATTTATGTCATTTGGATATTATCTTTTTGCTATTTTTAATTAAAGTCAAAAATCTGTACAAAGGACATACAATTTTTGCACTGCAGCATTTTTTTTTATTGTGGCAAAACATACATCATATTTAGCACTTTAATCACTTTGAAGTGCGTAGTTCCCTGGCACTAAGCACATTCACACTGTTCCCATCGCCACCATCCGTACACATAACTCTTTTCATTTTGTACAACACTGAAACCTCGTACCCGCTGAACACCTAACTCCCCATTCCCCTCTCCTGCCAGCACCTGGCAACCACTTTCCTGCTCCATGAACAGTTTTGAAATCTCAACAAACATTTTCTCCTTGCTTTCTCTCCTCCTTAGGTAGCCAGCCAAGCTTTTAATTTCAATGCTTGCTTGGGCATCTGGGGTCAAGGAGTCAAGGTACTCCCTGGCTTGTGCAAAAATCTAAGCCATAAACAAGATTATGCAAGGTGGTTTAGAAAGGGTCCTTTCTCCCTGCACCCCGGGTGTTTTGCTACTCCCTGGAAGCTCCTAGGGGAACTGGCAAGACTTTAGAGAGGAGCGATTCCAGGTTCCACATTTCCAGACTCGCCAAGGATTCCGTGCTCCAGCTCATGCCTGCAAAGACTAGCAGAGAGCCTCAACCTTGGCCATGTGGACAGAAACAGTCAAAGCCGTGTGGACATGCGAGTGGAAATCACAGCCAACCCCAGTATAGATGGGCTTGTGGATGACCCACCTTCCCACAACTTGGCACCTTCTCAAACTTTGGATCTTGGATGCAATCAGTCACAAGGTGAGCGTGTTCCAAAAATAACTGAGGTTAAATTTTCTGTTAGACGAAACAGGTTGAAGGCTTGGAGGCAAAAATTAAGTTAATTCATGTAAGTTTTTAAGTGTCACCTTTTTGCAAGCCTTTGCCTATGGTCTGAGATTTATTCCCTCAGTGCTGGTCAAAGCAGAGGCCAAGCACAACCTATATTAAGCACTAAGGCAGAACAGGAGGGTAATGATGAAGAGGCTATAAAAGCCAGACCACAGGAATTCAAATCCTGGCTTTGCTACTAGCTACATGCCCTTGGCCATAAGCCCTGTGCCTCAGTTTATTTATCTCTAACAAAAATATTACAATAATAGTCACGTCCTCAGTAGGATGTTATGAGGGCCAGAGATGAAATAGGGCTTAACTTTCAGTAAGTATTCATTATCAACAAGCAGTTTAAACTCACTTCAATCTCAGAATATCTACTTTTATGGAAGATTCAACTCATTGAAGAAATATGAAAATCTGAACTTTTTTGAAGTTACAGTCTTCTGAAAGAAGCTGGATCACAATGTGTAGATGAAAATTAGCTCATGTTACAGGTTCAAAGTTTTGTCCTGACTGGTGTGGCTTGGTGGGTTGGGCATTGTCCTGCAGACCGAGGGGTTGCAGGTTCAATTTCCCATTGGGGCACATGCCTGGGTTGTGGGCCAGGTCCTGGGTTGGGGCCTGTGAAGGGCAGCCAATCAATGTTTCTCTTGCACATCAATGTTTCTCTCCCTCTCTTTCTCCCTGCCTTCCCCTCTATCTCGAAATAAATAAATAGGATTTAAAAAAAGGTTCAAGGTTTTATTCAATTGTATGTGCAGTATATCATGTCCTCCTGTGCTCATACAAGCTCTGTCCTTGGTTTGGGTCCATTCTTCATAAAGCCCTAGTAATTGTTACTTTGTATTTATCCAAGTATTTTGCAGCAGTCAATTGTGTGATGATTGTTAGTATTTTTCCAGGCCAATTTTGAAAGGCATAATTCGCGGTAGACAGAGTTTAATGGATGTTGCAAGAGATGACATGCACTATCAAGCCCAAGAGGACCCTTGAGGAGTTCATGAAATGTGAGAATGCACTTGGAAGGTGTGGGTTGGAGAAGGGGGTGTGGGGAGGGGAGGGGGACAGAGCATTTAAGGAAAAAAGAGACACAAGCAGAGATTACCTTTACCTTTTCCAATTTAAAGCCCTCTGGAGCAGATCAGCTGGTCTACCCTGGAAAGACTCAGGCCTCCCAGACCAGGGCAGATACATTCCACTCTGGCCGGAAGCCCAGGGCTCTGGCTTCTTCTGCCCTGGACCCTGAGTCCAAATGCTGGGGGCAGATGTTCTGCACAGCCTGCCAGTCACTTCCCAGGCCTCCTTCCACTTCTACGGCCCCACCTTTCACTTGCAAGAGATGATAAAAATTAAAAAAAGGTATACAGAAGTGGCGAAGAGGTTTTCCCTTACTTGGAATGCCTTGATATAAATCCATTGCACTTTGGTTCCAAAACTTGTCTAGACCAATCTACTTCACTGATAATGTTCATTAAAAACGAGCGGGAAATGACTGTTATAATACCAACAATGAAAGAAAGCTGGAAAACACAAGAGAACTGAGAAAGAACTGTTTTAAAATTCTGGAGCTCAATAAAAAGCAAGTGCAATTGGAGTAAAACAAGAAAGTAGGTGGAGACGTTGGTAGCAACTTCGAAGGAGACTCACAACCGAACGACAGGGGCTCCTTATTGTCTGCAACTTCAGTTCGGAAAATTGCCCCCCTCCATCATATATACACTGGGCACGCCGGTTTCACTGCCCAGTCAAGATTTGGGTTGATTTTTGGTTCACAAAAGGAAGAAAAGAGAGAGGAGCAGAGGAAATGAGGAAAACATGGCCCCGGATGTTCTGGGCCAGAGTTTAAAGAGAAGAAGGGAGAGAGGATAGCAGTCCACCAGTGGGAGAGCCTGCAACCTCCTGGAATTGAAGGAGCTGAGTGAGGATAAAGGGAGATGCGTAGACCCCGCCAGGGGCAGGAATGAGGCTTTGCCTCTCCGGCTCTGTCATTTATTCCCTTCCTACCCCCAGCCTCCAGGTGGCACAGCTGGCCCATCACAGCATGCTAGAGACCTGAAAGATAGGACAGAGACCTGGGCAAGTTTGGGGAAGACAACAAAGAAACAAAAGGCATTGTTGCCAGGCAGGATTGGGGGAGTGTCGCCTGTTAGCATCCTCAGCGGCTCTCAGCTTGCGCTCAGAAACATCTCACCGCATCTTGGATAGGATGGCCAGACACTCCCAAAACTACAACGGAAATCTTTCATGCCACGATTTAAGCTCTTGTTTTCTTTTCCAGTCCCAATAAAGAGAAACGCACTTGCATAGCACATGGCAGTTTGTATCATTTCATTTTGTGACATGCTTGCTAGAGATCTGCAGTTATTTGAACCTACAGAGACATAGTTACAGGACGTGAATTCTAGATATGGAAAACCAGGCCGGGGTTTCTCAACTGTGGACATTGGGGCCGGGGGTGAGGGCTGTCCGGTGCCTTGTGGAATGTGCAGCTGCATCTCACTAAATTCTATACAACAGCACCCCTCCCCTCTCCCAGGGAGCCTAATGTCTCAGAGTTTGCGGATTCAGTCCAGAGGCTGGGCTAGTTTTCACCGTAGTGGGGTGCTTCCCACAAGGGAGTTCGCTCAAAATGCAGATCCAATTCAGCAGGTCTGCAACGGGGGCTCAGGATTCTTCTGTTTCAAGGAGCTCCTGGGCAGGCGATGCCAGCGCTGCAGGTCCCAGACCACACTCCGAACGGCAAGACCCCCTCGCACTGGTTTAGTGACAGGAGGGAGCTGGGCGGGAGCACTGGCCTGACACTGTGTCCCTGTGGGACCCCCGGCTGATGACAGAACGAACTTCCAAGGGCCTCAACGTCCTCATTTAAAAAATGATGACGATTGTTAAGGATGAAGTAAAACACGGTGAAAACGAAACAACCCGTTTGGCATCTGGCTTACCAAAAACGTTAGTTCCCTGCCACTTCCCTCTTAGCTCCTCCCAGCCCCATGCCTGGAAACCTCAAGCTCAAGGCATCTCTGGGGATTACAGGGAATTCCCTGGAATGGTGGCTGGAGAGGGAGCGACTTCTCCTGGCCTCCACTCCTCTGCCTGACCCCCCCTGTGCGGGCTATGCCATCACATCTGTCAGCCTTTGGAGGCTGTGACTTGTTTTGATAATGAAGCATATGATGACAAGAATATTTAAAAACAATGTACACATTGTGATTTCATGCCGGAGCAATGCCTCCCACTCGAGGCCCATCTCTGTGCCGCATTTAACACTGAATTGATCTTTTCTCTAAAGGACAGATGATCCCAAACAGGAATAATCACAAGCGCTTTGGATGGGATCTAAGTTTCCAACACAGTTTGTTCCTTTTCCTCCCCAAACGCACGAATTCTGCTCATCGGGAACTGCGTCAGAAGAGCATGCCTGCTCTCCTTTGCAAGGGTAAAGCGTTCTAATGTGAAATACGAAGGAGCCAGCTAAGCGTAGCCTTGGAATCACAAGGCTCAGGGCGCACGGACCCTGATTTTCATGCACATACAGAGAGAGCTTTTGAATCCAGGATTGTGAAATACTTGAATTTTCCACAAAATTAATTATGATTTATTCCTTTGGGAATAAAATCCCTCTCCCAACTCCCCACATAAAGAAGGGCTGAACAATGGTGCCTTTCTCTGTTCATAGGCTGTATCGCAAAACTTGCACAAGGCATGACTCCAGACCAAGTAACTTTCAGTGTGATTCCACTGTGCCAATGATGTCATCATAGCACGAGCCAACGCAGCCAGGGAGAGCAGCTGAAAGCAGTCGGTTAAGCACCTACAGGAATGGGTAGTTTGGCCTTCCTCACACCTTCTACACCAACTTCGCCCTGGTACGGGGCTCAGCCGGGCCCTGACAGAGCTCAGCCTTCAAGGATAAAGTCAGGCTGGGTGAGAAGAAAGGCAGGTAGGTTCCTCCCTGTCTTCTGCACTGCTGTGGGGCTTTTCCAGGCTGCCGGGCCAGTCTCTGCCCTGGGAAGCATTGGCTTAGCCCTAGGCCACAGGTTCACCACAAACAGCCTGGCGAGAGTCGCGAGCTGCGGATAGGATGGCCAACTCAGAAACCTCCTCTCTCTCTTTGCAGAATCTGGTGTGGTTGCGGGTGGCAGTTCCAAGCACATGCACTGTCCTTCTAACCAACTAAGGACTAAATACCTGGAAATCCTGGTAAACTTCTCCTGTAAACCCTACCAAACTGGAGCACTCCAACCCCTGTAGAAACCCAGTCCAGCCCGTCTGACAACCCGGGAACACTGCTCCCGCATCACTGATCATCACCCTGCATAGTAATAGTCCTTCTCAAGGCCCCCTTACTAAAGCACATGCGAAGTAATAAAATACAACCTTATGTGTTCAAAAAGAGGCTCATATTCCCAGGCTGTTTTATCTATCTTTACAAATTGACTCAATTTCTTACCAATCCTATATGGCAGATAAGGAGTTTAGGCACTCCACAGAGCAGAAAGCTCAAGCAGAATCCACAAACCTGTTGGCGTGGCCCTGGAATTGCCATCATCACCTGGCACTTGGCATCACCAGGAACGCTGGTTTAAAAGGCTGTACCCAGGCTCCTCCCAGATGGCTGATCCCGACAGCCTGTGCCAGGGTCTAGGACATCAGGGTGAGTGGGCCACATACCCAGATGTGCTGCCAAGTGAACAGGCAGACTCCTGAGAAACTGAATCTTCATGCAGAGCTGAGGTCCTTAGGCAGAATAGACACCAGAGTCACTGGACTTTAGCTGGGCAGTCCCTCCCACCCCCTACAGACATTTTGGGGGGTGGGGGGGGATTCCCTCTGCAGAAAGTGACTAAAAAGAAAACTTCACAGTGGCATACCAAACTGACTTAGGTGCTACAAGGTTTTGCTTTTTAAATCATGTTGCTAGTGAATTCCCCAACTGTTTCTAACCACCTCACTTCCTTAAATGTACAAGCTCTTTCTAGTCCACGGACCCACCCACCACTGGCTGGCACCGCAAATCTGTGGCGCGGTTTGGACCAAAGGTGGAAGATAACTTTCATATGTGTTTGTTTACAAGCATGATGTGTAGTGCCTATGAACTAACTCAAAATAATGTTTCTGGTGTGTCCACCTCACTGCGGTGCTACTTAATTGTCCATCTAACCTGCCAAATCTACCGCAAATGAGTGAAAAGCTACATGGGAAGACAAAAAGGATGGGATCCACCAGGCTTCCCAGGCTTGTCTGAAAACCTTTATTTTAGCCCTCATTGAAAATCTTTACTTACAATATTAATCCACATCCTGTCTTGGTGACAGACAAAACTCCTAAGAGCGGGAAAAGGGGAGTCCCACTGGCTCCTATCACCTGCTGGTCACTGAGGGAGCCCAAAGCCCAGGATTAGGGTCCTGAAAACTTGGGTCCGTTTTCCCAATAAGAAGCAGTTTCTGACTTACTCCAAATGTTACAAGGGAACAAGTAAGGAAGACTGGAAGAAGCCTCAAGACAACAGTGTCAGTGCTTTGGGGGTAAGAAGGATGGAAAGGATATCGGCCTGACTCCCTCGGGTCTAAAGGAGCGGGTGGTAGGGCAGGGGGTGAAGGTCAGGCTTGCAGAACATCTACGCTCAAAGCTTCTCCATGAGATCAGTGCAAAGGACGCACAACTGATCTGCTACACAATTAGCGCAATTTCTAAAACCAGCTTTAAAAACTGTTTATTTATTCGCATCTGACATAAGCATGAAAGAAGACTTCGGTTAATTTAAGAAAACAACCAATTTTGGGAAGAATACCACCTGCGTGAGGTGCTTCCATACACATCTCATTTAACAAATGCTTTCAAACAGGTAGGTGTTGGTGTTCCCATTCGAACTTAAACCTCCGTTTCCGTGCATGCTCCAGATCTCACCGCGAGCCTGGCCCAGCCGTGGTGTGGGGAACCGCCTGGGCCATTAGAGCATCCGTGAACATCCGGAACTTGAACGGCAGTCGTAACGTGTACTCTTGGAAGGAAATTAGCCAACAGAGATACGTCAGCCACTGCAGTTCACGAAGGCACCGTCTCCTTCAGCCCCCAGCCACCCAGAGGGCTGCTGGTGAAGCTGGTGCCCATGTGCAGCCCCAAGCCTTAGGCTTTTTTGAGCTTCAGAGAAAATCTGCCTCTGGGCATTAAGTTAACGAACACTAGAATTGTAACTGGTAAGTATACTAATTAATGACTTCCAACTTCCAATAGCTAGCACAGGATCCCCGGTCAATCGACTAAGCAAAGTGTGACTCTTGTGTGACTCAAGATCCTAGAACAGCTAATTCACGGTAGATCAAGGCTGAGAGATGTCTAAAAGTAAAGAATGGAGCTAAACACCATCCCCTTGGTTTTCAGAAGTAAATTTTCAACATGTTCCCGTTTCAGTGATTTAAATCCCCCAACACAACCTCCATCAAACTTCAATTTCATCTCTCTATGAAACATTTCTCACTACCCTACTCAGTAGACTTGTCACGCACCATGATAGAAATCTGGGACA
Source organism: Anoura caudifer (assembly GCA_004027475.1). Lineage (NCBI taxonomy): Eukaryota > Metazoa > Chordata > Mammalia > Chiroptera > Phyllostomidae > Anoura > Anoura caudifer. Next base: position 974,195 of record PVKU01000012.1, on the reverse strand, counting down.
TGGGTGCTTTAAGAGTCTCACTGATCTAAAAGGGTGTCTGGACAATAATTATAAATTAACTAGAAAGGGCAGGGTGTTTGCTTATTTTAAGCTCTATGCTAAAATATTGACAGTTTTTGAAATAGTAACAAACAGTGGACCACTTGCCCCTCATTTGCTAACGAAATTAAAACAACCTGCTTCGATGTATAATCCTGAGATCTGGAGGCTTCCGAGTCACAATGAGCCCCTTATGAACGCGAAATACATTCTGACAACACTACCCTGAATGCTGCGCGCAGGAAGCTGTGCCAACTGTCATTCCAGAGCTATGAGATAATGGTGTTCCACAATGTCTGTCCCATCTAAGGGCCCAGCCATCCCTCCCAGGCTGGCAGCACCCTGGCATCCCAGAAAGGATGGGGGATGTACCTGGGGCCAGAGAGACAGCTCCGCACTTAACGGCACAGTTTGCCAGGGAAGGGGTGGGGAGGCCCAGGTGGTATCGCTTTCGTTTTTCCTGGCTCATGACTAATTTTGTTAGAGCAGCCAAAAATAACCACAGGGTCCCCAAGACCCGTGGTGTGTCCACTCAAAACAGAAAAATGCCCTTTAAGCAAAGAGCCTGTTTCAGAAGTGGGGAGGAGAGCGAGCTGGCAGGCACAGCTGTTCGGAAGGTGCTTTAGGGCAAGTTTCGATGCTTACAAGGCCTTTTGTTTAAAGAAACAGAGTAAACCCCTTCCGAGATATGTACATCTTCTAGACGCACTACTCTGAAATGTTACTGATCAATAAACACGTTCAGGAAGGCCTCATGCTGGGAGAGGAAAAGTGCTCAAACTGGGAACATTTCCGGGAGGAAAAGTATGATGCTCAAGTGAACACTGTTTAATTAGAACAAAGCCAGGGAAACAAATCCTCTGGGATTACAACGGTGAGGGGTGGACGCCTGGAAACGTGTGTTAAGACAGGAGAGCACGTCCTCGGAGAAGTTAAACTTGTTGGCAGACTCAAAGATATACTTACTATACGTCCAGAGATATATGTGGGTGTGTGTAGTCTCTTTTCAAAGGTAAATACATTGAGCAGGGTGCGGGGCTGCGTTTGCCAAAATTAATGGCCCTGCACTGAAAACCGCTACAGGGAAGGGTACAGATTTGTTCAAAGTCTAACCACACAGCCTAACAGAACCAAACCACTACTACCCCGCGGGGAACTGGCTTTACCTGGTCCGGAGAGTGAGCCACCTCTCTCTAAGAAGCCCAGCCCCCTCCTCCCTTTTTCGGACTGAGGAGGGACTCCCAGGGCTGGTGAGAGTCTAGCCTCAGGGCCAGCGAGCTCCGGAACCCGGCTGCCGGTCTTCCTCCCGAGAGTCCTCTTGCCGCCTCGCTCCTACTGCAAGCAGCCCGCCCTTTGCCTTCAGTTCTCACTCTGCCACCAGCGCCTCTGCTCCCTGCGCAGGCTCCCAGATTCCCAGGCTCCCGGCTCTCAGCAGCATCGATTCAGACCGGTTCTCCACTGCCTTTCTCTAGATTAATGTCTCAGGGCGGCGGGTATCTCCTTGCCGCCTCCACCGGCACCATAGGCACAGTGTACCCAGCGCTCACCACCAAGGACGCTCCTCTTTGTCTCCCCAAAGAGTCCCAGGGAGCCCAAATAGGTGTACCCTCCGGCCTTATCCAGGATAAAACACCAGATCCCGAGAGCTGGAACCCCAGCCTGGGGCCAAACTCACAGGCTCAGGTCGGCCCGGACCCCTCCTGCCTCTCTGCGCAGAACGGCTGTTTCCTCCTCGTGCATCATTTCCAGAGTTCAGCTCCCCAGCCCAGAAAAGGCTTGGGCTGCCCGGGACCAGAGCCTCCCTGGCCTCTCTCCGTAAAGCTCCTGACTTCTGAAAACGCTCCCAGCGCTGCCAACTAAGGAGGCAGGACCCGCGCCTCCCTCGTGAGTTCCATCCACCGCTGCTCCCCCGTCTGGGGAAGCGGCTATCGCCGTGCGATTTTTCACTGTTTTTCCTGTACAGCCAGCTGAGTGTATGCGTTGGGGAGGCGTCTTAAGTTTATTTTTTTAAGCACATATAAGTAAATAAGTATTGAATAAAGCAGGCAACGGTTTGGCCCTCCCCCAAACCTAGGAATTCAAAGCCACATGGCCACAGCCCTGTCGCTCCAGGCGTCCTTCGCGCATACGCTCCACTAGACAAGTACCATAAAAGCCCTTTAAGGTCCGAGGTGGTCCCCTGGACTCCCCAGTATCACCCATCCCTCCCGGACCCCCTCCTCCCCATGCTGGAAAGCGCTCCAGGGACGTGGTATTCGGACCGAAGCGCCACAACTTGGACACCCACCTCTGGACATCGGATCCTGGGGGACGCAGTCCTCGGGCTCGCTCCAACGCGGCGCGGCCACTGCCTCCTCCTTAAGGTGTCCCGGAGACTCCGGAGAAAGGCGTGCGGCAGCCCCAGGGTGGGGCAAGAGCATCTGTCCAGAGCCTAAAGCCGTGGCCGCAGGGAGAACTAGATGGTCCGGAGCACCGCCTGCCAGTTCCTGAGGCCCGCCCCCTTCCCCGCCCTCTCCTGGGCTTGGAGCTGGAGGTCCGCCCCTCCGCTTCCTCTTACTGTCCTTCCCACTTCATCTCTGAGACCTGGGCGAAATCTTGCAAAAACCAAGAAATGAATGAATGTATAGAAAGGAGGGATGCAGGAATGGAGGGATAGGAGGATGGAGGGATGGGAGGCTGAAGGGAGGGAAGGACGGAGGGATGGAGGGGGAGGAGCCGGGGGAAAGGGGTTGGACAAGTGAACCCGGGTATTTCCCAGCTGGGGAGAGGATTCTGTGTCTGCATGTGTTAGCGTATGGGTGGGCGTTTCGGCGTGTGTGTGTAGACGTGAGTGTTGGTGTGTGCATATAGGTGTATTTGAGTGTTTGAGGAAGTATGTGGGAGCATGGGCGTGCTCACAACACCAGGAGCTGCGGAGTTTCTACCCAAGTGGGGGGAGCAAGACTCTCCTCCCTTACTCCGAACCACAACGGTCCCTGGGAGCAGTTGGGAATGCATCTTTGTGTCAGGGACGGGGTCTCCGTGCGTTTGGGGTCTCTCCTTGATGGTGCCCAGAGTCTGAGGTGTGGACAAGGATGTTTCCAGCACGCTGCCTCACCAGAGCCTTCATGCTGCCCCCCCCCCCCGCCCCTTTGCGGCCGCCAATAGCCCGGCGTCAAAGCGCGTGTGTTAACAAAGCCAGCTGATACACTGCGTGGGGCTCGGTCAGGTGGGTGGCCAGCCATCCCTCACTCCCGAGCTGTCTGAAATTTCAGTCTGTAATCCCCTCCCCCATCATGAATATTTAAATGATGTTAATGACCCTTGGAAAACAGAAGGCCTAGAAATCCTGAGAAGACACACACAGAAACACCCTACCCAGAAAACCGCGTTTAAAAAGCCAGCGGTTACCTTACTCTGCACATTTTCTGCAGAGGAAACTAACATAAAGTCAGATTTCTTGAACTGAACTTTTTGCTAGGCATGATTAGGGTTTTCAGTTTCCTAGTGATTCTCTCTTTCCAACTTTGCAAGTCAGAGCTTCTTCCTCTCCTTTGAGATTCCATCCTCGGTTGGAACTGCTGGCCAAGGTCCTGGGGTCCTCTTCTGAGAGTCAATTCTGTGTGCCAAACTTAGCAGGGAAAGACAAACCCCAGGGTCTAGTGCTTCTTCCCTAGTCCACAAAGGTCCTAGATTTCCAGTACAAAATAGAAAAAAGAAATGATGCCATGGGAACTGCCCAGAAAGCCTGTCCACCCTACGATGTTAACAGAGTGCTCTGGGGGAGGAGAGGAGGCTTCTCTCCCGTCTAGAGCTTTATTCACACCTTCCCACAGGGAGGGGATGGAGTCTACATTGGAGACATCCGGGGCTCTCCTTGGGGTTCCTGAATACCAATAGGCTGTTTTTTCTTTGCATTCAGGAATTATTTCACCAGCCTTTGTGTATGTTTGTCATTTACATTTTTGAATTTCAATAGAATTTACTGAGGATTGCATCAATTGCTTGGGCCTCAGTCAATTTCTTTCCCCCTCTCCTCTCTCCTCCTTTCCTTGTTTTCTTCCTCTCCTCCTGTCACTGACAAGGAGCTAAATATTTGGGTGGCCTACATCATGATCCATTTTTAACATTTTACTATTATGTGAAAAACTCACATTGAAATGAGCATGTTTGGGTCCAGTTATTTATTTATATGGACCAGAGAGAGACTCACCAAGGAAAGAGTCTGAAATAAAGTCTGTTGGCAGGTGTACCACCGCTCTTTCTTCCTGTGTTCCGAAATTTGAGTAAGCATAAAGTTTACAAATCAAATGTGCTTTGTTAGAAAAAGCACAGCAGTTCACACTGGCTTTATTCTGAATCAGTTCTTTCCCAAAGCAATGCCAATATTAATATTGGCATTAATATTAATTTAATTTTATTCTCGTATTCCTGTTGATAGGAATTTTAACATTCTGCTGCATCCTGTAGAAAAAATGGGAATATTAATTTAGGAAAAAAAATGCCTGTTCGATAGATATTAACCTACAAGAACATTTCCTTTTCTTCCATCTTATGAAATATTAAAGAGGTAGCCATGGTTAGATTAAACATTTTTATATAAAGGGCTTGGTACATTCCAGGTGCTCAGAAATATTTGTTTAATTTGTTCAGTGAAATCAATGCCAGGGTACAGATGTCTGCATTCAAAAGTAAAAACTGTTTTTAATTAAGATTTTCTCATTTATTTTCCCCTGAGTCAACAAATCTCAATCAAAGATGATTTGACCCTCTAGGCGACATTTTGCAAAGTACGGAGACCCTTTTGGTGGGAGGGTGCTACTGGCATCTAAGAGATGGAGGCCAGGGATGTGCTAAACATTCTGAAGTACACAGGACAGCCCCAACAACAAAAAAGGATCACATCCCAAATGTCAAAGCGCTGAGGCTCAGATACTTTTCTCTGGACTCCAAGCGAGCACCAAGGACCACAGATCAGAACTACATTTGTGCTTATTAAATACAGATTCCTGCCCTGGCTGGTGTAGGCTCAGTGGATTCAGGAGTAAGCATAAAGGTTACAAATCAAACGTGTTTTGTTTGGGCTGACATGCAAAACCAAAAGGTCACCAGTTTGATTCCCTGTCAGGGCACATGCCCAGGGTTGTGGGCCAGTTCTCCAGTTGGGGGCGTGCAGGAGGCAATCAATCAATGTATCTCTCTCACACGGATGTTTCTCTCCCTCCAGCTTTCCCTCCCTTTCTTTTGCTTTATAAATAAATAAATAAATAAATAAGTACAGATTCCTGGCCTCCACCTTTACCTCCTACTTCACACTCTCTGGGGGCAGGGCCAGGGAAACTGGATTGTAAGGGTTCCCAGGTGATTCTTAAGAACATGGAGTGAGAAACGCTGGAGATGGGAAAGGACTTTGTTACCCGGTACATGCTTACAGGTTCATCACATCATATGTCTTTTAACATGTAACAGTTATTAGAGCTGAGAATATTTTATGAAAGAAGCACATGTCGTCCTCTAGATGCACTTTAGAAGCACATTTGAAGAAAATAAAGGGTTACTAATTCTGCGGGAAAAGAAAAAAACAAAACATAGTTGAGATTTGCGAATATCGAATGCTCCCAAGGGCCCTGCACCATTCAGGACACAAACCCTTCCACGCAGATTCTGCATCTAGGACTCAGTCTAGATGCAGATTAGCAAAGCCTCTTCTCCCAAAACTGAACAAAGTGAGTGAACCAAATCTAGCAAATGGTCTAGCAAGAGCCACATAACCCCAAGCCTAGAAGAGTTGAAGCTTAAAGAAAGACCCGTGCCCTGACCTGTGTGGCTCAGTCGGTGGCATCACACCGCAAAGTGAAAAGTCGCTTTTTTGATTCCTGGTCAGGGCACGTGCCTGGGGTGTGGGTTCAGTCCCTGGTTGGGGCGTGTACGGGAGGCAACAGATCGATGTTTCTCTCCCTTATGAAACATTTATTTTGAATGAAACATTTTTTTAAATGTGAGTGGCTCAGAGAGCTGATCTGAAAACCCAAAGGAAAGGCCAAAACTGGCATCATAAAAGAGAATTTGCCATTTTCTCACTCAGCAAGGGGAGAGAACAAAAAGCACCAGGTAGGTGTCACCCCCAAGTGCTAAATGCGCCCCACAGAAAGCCAGCGTTGGCTGATGGTGAGGGGCAGGCAGGGAGAATATGAGGGAAAATAAACAAAACACCCAAACGGCTGGTCCACATCAAACCAATAGCCCTAGCTGTGCGGGGCTTTCCCACAAGCACCAGTTGGAAAGTCAGAAACAATCCCAATGCCAAGGGCATCCTCATGGGACTAGATGCACCTCTGAAAACCTAGCAGAAGAAACAAGCCAGGGGAAATACTTGCAACATACACAATAATGGGTTACTAGCTTTAATGTGCAAAGAGTTCTTACAAATGAGTAAGAAAATTACCAACTACCTAATTTAAAAAAAAAAAAAGTAGTTTATAGATAAATAAGTACAACTAGCTATTGAACTCATGGAAAGATGCTCAAACTCCCCATAATTAAACAAATGAAGTGAAAATATCAGGACAATATATTTTGCCTATGATATATATGGGTACATATATAAAATACTAATATCTCCTGTTGGTGAGGGAATGATGAAAATTGAGTGATTGTACTCTGTTGATGGAAATATAAATTGATATTAATAGAATGGTAAATTTGGAAGACAGTTTGGTACTATTTCTTGAGATAAAAAAATGTTTAGACACTGCTCAAGTGCAATTCACTTTTGGAATTCAGGAGCTTATGAAATCTGTGGAGTCGAATAAAAGACTGGAGTATTAGGGAGGAGTCAGTAAACAAGAAATTCCTGATCACAGAGCCAAAAGAAAGAGAATATTTCATATCTACTTTTAAAGTTGTTTGCTGTGCCCTGTTGTGAAGTAAGCACTTCTGGTAACTTCTAGACCTCTGAAAACAGACAACCAAAGGCAAGGGGCTTGTGCATGGCTTACTGGGTATAGGTGGATGTCAGGCAAGATAGATGTGAGATTAAAAATTCAGGCAAAGTAGGAAATCAGAACAAGAAGTCACTGGAAGAACTAACCCTACCCCGTCTTGAGTTAATCACTTGAGTTAAAAATCCATAAAAATAGTGGGGTGGGCACTGGAGAACCTCCAACAGTTTCCCATTCTTGAGGTCCAAGTAATTTCAATTCAAATATAAAAGGAAAGACTTATTCCTGCAGGCTGCAGGGCTTGGGGCAGATAACCAATTAACTCCTAGGATTCACACAGATCATTTGCTTGCTTTCTAGTTCAAACAGTAGTAGTTTTACTCTGTCTGGGTACTTTGTATGTTTAGGGATTTCCCCCTTAAGACATTTCTCTACTGATCTCCCATTTTTATTTAAGGCCAGAAGCGTCACCTCCAGATAGTACCACAGACTCTTTTAACCACCCACTTCCTGAATCCACACATGTAAGACTGACATGTGTCCATCTACGGACTATTTGTATGGATTCGTAGTGTTTCATCAAATTCAAAGCACCCTTCCTAAAAGTGTCTCTTCTGTAAAGTCAGGCCTGGTTGCAGAGTGGCGGTCAGCTCTTCGGACTTGCAAATCAGCGTTTCCCAAGCTGGCTCACATGGCGAGTAGCTGGAAAACGGGGAGGAAGACATTTGGGTTCATTTTCCTAGGCGATCTGGGGCCCAGGAATCTGTATTTGTTTACACTTGCCGGCTGCCCCCGTTGCGCAGCCTACTCTGGGAACCACGTGGGGTGAATGCAGTCCTCTAAGGTGGGGGAAGCAGAGAGCAAGCGGATGCGGAGACAGAGACCCTGCCACCCTGTCATCCGAGAAGCCTTGGCGCTTGGACTGTGTTTACTCCTGTTCTTGGCCTAGTTTGTGGTGCCTGCCTTTCCTTCACTTCCTCTCCCGGGTCTCTGGCTTCCTGTGCCAGTGTGAGTTCCTTTCCTGAGTATCCACATTTATTTCCTTTCCCTGCATCCTCACACTTGGCCTTTCCTTTGCCAAACCCTCTAACATAAGGAAAAGATGATCTGATGACATTCACCCCAGCCTCTTGAGACCGACCCTTTCTTCAAAAGACCTTTAAAGACACTCCAACGAAACATTCCCAGACCCAAGCAACATTTGCCCACCTAACTGCTTTCATTTTGCCCCGCATTGTAACTGGACCGTGCCTTCTCTTCACTGTCAAAGCGGCATTGTATCACCCAGACGCGGCCCATTGTAAGATGCGTTTAAATGGTACCATTATAAAGACAAGATCATACATTATTCCACACTGAAATCTTCCATGAAAAACAGCAACTTGGGAAGCCCTGTGTTACACAGGATGGAAGAAAGAGGCTATTTGTGGAGGGGAAAGAAGGGTGGGAACGGGAGAGAGAGCAGAGGACAGAGACCCCTGGTGAGGGAAGTGAGAGGCACAAACGACTACATGAGACTCCTGTGGGTCCCACGCCTGGGTTCCAGAGGCCTCACAGCTCACGTGCTAATGACAAGAATGTGCCCAAGTAGTCTTCAGTAATTAACAACAACAACAAAGCCCTGTAAGGCCCAAGCTCTCTGTTTCTTGGCTGACCATTTTATCTCACTGAACAACTGAAGCATTTAAAAAATCCAGTAAACACTCTAGAGTTCATGCCCTAACAGAGGCACAACATAAAACAAGGTACTTTTTAAGCACAGCATAGAAAACATAAAATATGCCAAACATACTCAGAATGTATACAGTGGGATCTCAGAAAGGGGGCTGGGAAACTGTGCCCCAAGGCCAAGGATAGTTTTCTCTGGGGAAACCCACTAAATTTGCTTCCCATTAATAATCTGTGTTTTAAATGCAAAACTGCCTTTCCTTCCAGTGATGCATACCTCCATTTTAATTTTAGGTAAGGTAAGAATTATTTTTTAGTTCTTAAAACATGAGACTATAACATTTTCCCAGTAATTCCCAAGTATTTCCCTCAGAACTTTTAAGTATAGGCTGTTAATTTATGAAAAAAATCACAAGATTTTCTGTAATATTGGGGGTGGCGAGAGACAAAATCTTGCCATTTTAAATTGCAGTAATTCCAAGAATCACAGAGGTAGTCTTTGTAGATGTCTCTAACTTGCTCATTGAATGATTTAATACTGAAAACTACCCAACAAGAAAATAGGCTTTCTCCTTCTACAACAGTGAACATAATTACATACCCTAACATTAAAGTAAGTTCATTACATATGATTGGGAAATACTTTGAAGGCATTTCTGAGTTTGTGTACACAACGTAAGTTAATTCCTTACCTAAGTAACCACTAAGATTACAAAGTGTTAACATGATTTAAAGATGAAGAATGTTAATAGCTTCTTCTATAGCAGATTAAAAGCCTCTTGGAATGGGATGCTGGGCAATGTAAAATCCCTTGAGAAACCACAATAGCTTATGATAAAGTCAACTAAAGCACATGTATCCTCATTACTGTGAAGGTTCTCCAGCTCCTCCAGGGAATACCTTTGCCTTCTCTCCACCTCGCATTCCCTCTCCTCCTCCCCTCTTATCCTCCCTCCCTTCCTTCCTTCCTTCCTCTAACCCTCCACCTTCCCTCCATCCTCTCCCATCTTTTTTCCTTTTCTCTGTGGACCACTGCCCAGTTGACTTCATGAGCAGGCATTACAAGCACAAATACCTTAAGAAGCCAGACAGCAGAGAGCATACATGAGTGGAGCTGCCGGGTCTCAGAAACAGCCTGTGCCACTGTGAAGGGCTCAGGCAGCGAGGAGCCCAGGGCCGACTGCTAGGTAACTGATAGACTGGTTGAGATAAGATAGGTGAGCACGGAGAGGAGACCTGTGTATGCAGATAGCCGGTTGCTGCTGCTGCTCCTGTTTTAAATCGGGCATTTTCTTTACTTGCTTGGGGTGGGTGAGGGCATATCAAAGTGTCAGAGAAATGAGAATTGGAGCTTGGAGGAAAATTACCTGTCACCCAAGCCCCTTTCCTCATTTTACAGTATAGCAAAGTATCAGTGAAAAACAGGGTCTTGAGCCAAAGGCCTGGGTTCGAATCCTGAGCTGTTACTTGCTAGCTGTTGAACTCAGGAAAGTTGCTCAGCCTCTCCAACTCTCCGAATCCTTGCCTGCAGAAGGCAGTGCATGAGCACACCCACCATATTCAATGTGAGCCTTATGAGATCATCCAGGCAAAGCTGTGAGCTCGGGCCGACCACAGGGAGAGAGTTCGATATCAGCTGTCATTGGTGAAACAAGTGAATCCCAGCGGGGAGCCGGGACCTGGGTAGAACCACCCAGCAAGAATGGGTCACAGGCAGGACTCACACGAGGCCTCCATACTCCCAGTTCAAGGCTAATTTATTTGCTGTAAGCTTGCCTTCTTTGGTATTTTTATTATTTCTGTAGAAAACAACAAACAATAACAATTATGTGGGATGGTGAGAGGAAGCCCTGGTTAATTTGGTTTGAAGGCCGGTCCTGTCTATGGCCCACTTCTAATAGTCCCAGCAATAAGGCCAGACAGGTGCAAAAGCAGTGGCTGCTGTCATTGTAAGTGGGCCAGTCACCCAGGAAGGCTGTGCTGTTGGCACGGTTATATGTCTACCGGCTCTGTCACAGGATCCTAGGAATATTTTCCTCTTAGCTTTTTGCCTGTGGTTTTGCTCTGAGTTCTATTAAAGCCTCCAGCCCATTATCAATATTCTGGAATATTTTGCAGGCAGAAGATACTGCTCTGGACCGGAATTATCAGAGAGCAGAAAAGAAAGCTTCAAGTTGACAGCCACATATGCTATAGTTTGTGGGCACTTGCTGAAGGGATCCCTTTGCAGGCACTGTGTTGAGGGCCTGGTTCCTGTAAGAGCAGGGTGCCATCTTATCCCGGGGACGGGCACTGTGGGTGAAATGAGCAGAGTCAATGGCCCCACCTCCTGGCCCCTGCTCCCTCCTTATCTAGCCTTAGCTCTACCCACTGCTTTCATCTGTCCTGGAATCACTCAGTCTGCCCTGAATCCACCGGCTCTTTAACCGCTTGACTCACATTCTGTTCTTTACCTAGAAAGTCCCGCTAACCAGTCACGCCCCATCCAACTCCTCCCTTCAAGGCCTCTCCCTCAGTCTGCCCCCAAGACTGCTATTCCCCAGGGACCATCCACAGTGGCCTTCTTCCCCCTATTCCCATCATCCTTACCCTTCCCTAGATAGAGATATTCAGTGCATCTTGGAGTCCTACCTGGAACTCAGCATCTTCCCTTGAGTATCCATCAAACCCACATATTCCAGCTTAAACCTGCCCCTCTAACTCATCTTCCCTATTTTCCTGGCTTAAGGGTTTCACAATCCCTGAGGTCACCCCCACCAAGAAAGGGAGTAAGGTGTGGGGGAAGGAGAGAGGAAACAAATGGAGAGGAAGGAAGAAAGAAGCAAAGAAGGTAGGGAGAGAGGGAGGGAGATGGGGGAAGGGAGGGAGGAAAAAAGAAAGGAGGGAGGGAGGTAAAGGGAAGGGAGGGAGGGAGGGAGGGAGGGAGGGAGGGGAGAGGGAGAAAGGGGAGGAAGAAGGGTGAGAGAGAAGAAAAGAGGAAGGGTGGATCAACAGCTATTACAGAATAAGAAAGTTAGATAAAGCTCATACGAGAAAAAAGGTTTATTTTAATAAACAGTCAAATACAACAAAAGATGCTTAGAAACAGGATGCATTATTTTTTATTTGAAGAAGAAAAAGATTCTATGCCTCTTTTGCAATGTCATTTCTCTTAAGAGGGATTTTCCTATGCCACTCATGGGATAAACTTAATATAAACTTGGAAATTTTTTTCATATTTGGGCTTTGTTTATATTTTCTTTGCAAGAACCAACATAACAGAACATTAAGAGTAGTTTAAAAAATAACTCAGTGGATGAATATGTATCTGTTTTTCAGCTTAAATAAGCTTTTATTTTCAAAATTTCCAAAGGATTTATTGACATTAATTTGAAAATATACTCTCAAAACTTGAACCTGTGTAAATATGGTTTATACAAGGAAGGGCACACAACACAACAGTCCATAAGTTGATTTTTCACCTAAATATTAACACATGCTGTGTAACATAGAAATGCAGATATCTTAGGAGAAATGAAAGGAACAGCCCCAAGTCCAGGTATGGTGGGCATAGCAGTTTCCTAATAAGTACTGCAGGACATCTCTATACTGAATTTCTTTAGAGTCAATGAAAGGTGTATTTATTCATTGTAAGCCCAGTTTTCCTTATGTACGGAAGAAGCAGTTCTGTTTTATCATATTCATAAATCACTGCAGTAGAATGATAATGAGAAATGTAATCAGAATGTTGCGAGGATGAAGATCCAAGGGCAAGCCTGAAAAACAAATCTCTGGGACAAAAATCTATAAATAATTGTATCCGACCAGGTAAGCTCCAGCTTCGCATCTGAAGAACAACTACAAACAGAACTCTGTCAAAGCTTCCTTACAGATCGGGAGCTGTGAGACCTGCCTTACAGGTCTGCATGCGAGCATCACCATTTTGCTCTGCCAGGCCAAGTCATTAAGAGCAAGGGCTGCCTGGTTAGATCTGGGCTCTGAGACTCCTTGGTTGTGTACCATTGGACAAGTTACTGTACCTAGTCTTCCTTTTTAAGTGGGAGATCCCCGGAGGACCCATCTCTTAGGGTTGTGGTGAGAATTAAATCCTATAATGCCCTAAGCACTCAGGGCGATGCCTGCCACACAGAAAATCTCAATAAATGTTAGCTATTACTCTCCCAATTCATTTTTTTCTAAACCAAAATTCACCAAAGAAGTTTGTCATGTTAGAGATCACAACTCACAGTCTCTGAGCATGTGGAGAGCAGGGTGGCTGATCCAGCACCCTATTCTCTGATACAGATCCCTTTGGGAAAGACAGTGAAGATCGTAACTGCTGGTAGCTTCTTTTTCAGAAACAGACATGAGAATCCTGAGCTAAAATAAATGTTACATCTCCATTGGCTCATTTCTGAGTAAGAAGCCAGTGTTACCATGCTAATAAGCACAAGTGACATCAAAATAGCCCAGCTTTTGGCTCTGGCAGGAAAGCTCAGTTGGGTATAGCATTGTCCTGATGCGCCAAGGTTGTGGGTTTGATCCTTGGTCAGGGCACATATGAGAATCAACCCATGAATGCATAAATGGGTGGATCGATAAAATTGATGTTTCTCTCTAAAATAATAATAATAATAATTTTTTAAATAACCCAGCTCTTGGTGTATAAATCTATTAGTGTTTGCAGCCTGTTCTCCTAGCCAGTGAACCAATACCTTGTCTGAGCACATTTTATCTTTTTACATACAGCTAACATATGTGTCATGGTTTTCACCATGTTAACTACACGTTTTCACTACACAGGAAAAAAGCAAGGGGGAAGGACAAGGAGGATGGGTAGAGGAAAGAGATGGAAAAGGAAGGTATTGGACAGAATTTATTAAGAAAAGCAATGGATGCTCACTTACACGATCTCACGTGCTTGCAGAAGGAAGCAAGACCTTTCTGCCTATGAACAGATATTCTTGAGAATTATGTGCAAGATTTATGAGGCCTCTGTGGTACCTGACTTGGTTCAGAAGGGTAAGGGCTATTGTAAATGGCCACAGATTATTTTAGGAATAACTTGTGACTATTCCAGCCCTCCTGGACATTAATGGTAATTTACCCATAAATTAACTGCCTAGGTGGGAAGCAGATAGGCAACCTTCCAAGAGCACCAAAGACCAGTGGGTTCTGCCCATAGGTTCTACATTTGGTTTCCTTGCCTTCATTCTGTGGGAAGTCATAGACTTTGATATTTGCAAAGCTAATTAGACTGGGGCATTACGTCATAAGAAAACAGGCTTATCTGACAAGTGAGGACAAAGGCGGCTTGTAGAGATTTAACATCATTATGCGCCCCTACCGCTGGAACACTAGAAATATCCAGAGGAGGAAAATGCGCTGGTATAGTCAGGAAATATTGTGAATGTGTCAGAATTTTTGCTGGAAACATCCAGGCCGGTGTCATCTATTTTAGAGGGTGATTACTCAAAGACAGGGGATTTTTACCAAGGATTGGAATTGGTAAAAGTACACAAAAAAGTCATCAGCATTTTAAAAATGGAGATGATGAGGCTCTCTGCAGAAAATGAAATCCGACCAACGCCGCTAGCCCACCTCAGACCCATTACTAAAGACTTCCTGACTGCCTAACCACTGCGCTGCACCCCTGAATCTATACAAAATAATGTGGAATGTAAATAAACTGCAATTGAAAATTTCTAATTTAAAAAAATAATAATAAAAAAAAGTCTTCCCAAGCCCTGCCCAATATCCTCTTGGGTTTCAAATGAATTTTGATTAAGTGTGCAAACCTACAAACTGGTTATTCAGATTTGTATCAGTTAATCCATATTGGTAGGGAAAGGAAATGCAAAGAAATTGATGGAATTAGCCAACTGGAAAGAACCTTTGGCAGATTTCTCCAACCAGTGCGCAGCAGATAAAATGACAGCTCAAAATCTGGCTAAAGAGTTGTGTGATAAAATACACATCTTTCCACCCTGACTGGCATGGCTCAATGGCTTGGATGTCATCCATCCAGAAAATCAAAAGGACACTGGTTCGATTCCTGATCAGGGCACAGGCCCAGGTTGCAGGCCAGGTAACCAGTTGGGGGTGTGCGAAAGACAACGGGTTAATATTTCTCTCACGCGTCAATGTTTCTCTCCCTTCCTTCCCCTCTCTCTAAAACTAGATAAATAAAATGTTTAAAAAATAAAATACAAGTCTTTCCAAAGAATATTGGTGGGAGGAAAATTGAGCAATGTGTTCAAAGACTAAATGGAACTGTTTTTGATTATGATGGCCATTTAGAAAAGACATTCTTACAGTTTTCTGGCACTGAGAATGTTAAGAGGGATGAAACTTCTTTTTAATACTACATTTTCAAATGGATTAGATGATGAACCTAGTGCTGTAGTAAAAACAAAAACAAATAAACAAGAAAAAAAAACACAACTTCATTGGGCCACTATGGACACTCATGATTTAGTTAATCTGGCCAGTCAATTATCCAAAACTACAGAGAAAAATAACAAAAGGAAAATTAATCAGGCTCCGAATCATTAAAGCAGCCCAAGTCATGAGTTTACAATTGTAATGAATATGCTCACTGGAGCTGAAAAGTCAGGAATGGCTGTCTAACAACCAGAAAACTGAAAATTGCAATTGTTGCAAAAACCCTGGACACTGTAAAAACATTGCCATAATCTCGAATGGCTTTGGGAAAAATGACAATCTGTTGCTATAATACCAACAGGACCTAAAATGGGATAGGACTACTCAGAGGATAGGATGGGGAGGAGGGGACTTTCCTCCCCAAGGGACTGATTGGAAAGCCTTACCAAAACTGATTATGGAACAACAACCACAAAGTTCACCTTTATGCTCAGCTGATACCCCATTGCAAACACCTGACAAATGGCCTAATAACAGTACAAGGGCCATGGTTTCTCCCCGCTACTGTTCAAGCGGCCTTCAGGAAGGAGTGAGAATCCTGGCCAAACCACCAGAGCAACTGGACAATATGTACAAATTTGGGATGGGTTCATGTGGTTAACGCCTAAATATGGATATTTAAGCTCCTCCGGTCCTTTATTTTGAAAACAAAGAAACCATTCTCTACTAGAGTTTCCTAATAGTACCAGCATGTTAGGGGAAATAGCTAACCATCAATGTAATTCCTATATAACTTTAAAAAGGTCTGATTGGTTTGGGATAGACTGGGAAAGAAGACTGAAATTTAATGTAGCTGCTAATGGAACACAACGGCTACGTGGTACGAATCTCTGGCCTTGACTACTCCAGGTTGTAGAGGGAGATGTACTATCAGGTATCCGTGGGCGCAAGGACGTGTTTGCCCTTCTGTCTCCTCTATTGCTAACCTCCCTTTTATGAAAGCATGATGGACTAGAACTGTTTTCCATCGGCATGATCACTTAGCAGCTATTTTTGCATCTTCCTTAGGAACTGAGGATGTTATCATTCATATTGAAACTTTAAGTTCACTCAACAAGCTCCCAATGACAGTCATCAGAGCTGAACTTCAATAAACACCGAAGTGTTTTCAATGAGAAAAGCGGTCTCAACAAACTAGGACGGCATTACATATTATCACTGCATCTCAAGGTGGCGCAGGTGAAAACATCATGAGAACAGAATGCTGTGCTTAGGCACCCGATGAGTCCAGAAATGTGACATCTCTTTTGGCACACACTCAGAAACAGATAGAATCCCTGAGCGATCCCACTCCTAGCTTAAGAGAATTACCATTTAGTTGGTTCAGCTCTTGGGGCTCCTGAAAAATGTAAATCAAAAATGTATTTCAGCCCTGGCTGATGTGGCTCAGTGGATGGAGTGCCAGCCTGAGAACCAAAGGGCTGCCAGTTTGATTCCTGGTCAGGGCACACTCCTGGGTTGCTACGCCAGGTCCCCAATGGGGTTCACTAGAAAGGCAACCACACATTGATGTTTGTCTCCCTGTCTCTAAAAATAAATAAATAAAATCTTAAAAAAAAAACTAAAACACTAAAATATATATATTTCAAATTGGTGTGATTATTATCTTGGAAATATTTTATTTATTTATTTTTTAGAGGGAAGGGAAGCTAGAGGGAGAAAGAGAGGGAGAGAAACATTGATGTAAGTGACAAACATCGAATGGGTACCTCTCGAACACTCCCAACTGGGGACCAAAACTGCAACCCGGTCATGTGCCCTGACCAGGAATCGAAACTAGCAGGATGACACCCAACCCACTGAGCCATACCAGTCAGGGCTTGGGAATATTTCTTATGGTCATTTAAGATTTGTGTATGTTGTATTAACACTAAGGAAAATCAAGGCATATACCAGTTCATACTATGACAACATGATGCATTAGCCTCATTGGGCACAATTATCCATTCACTAAAACTGACATGTAAAAATAGTCAGTACTTTCCCAATGCTTCAATCTAAAATTGGCATGAATATTGGCTGGTTATAAAACCCAGAGATGGCAAGCATGTCATGGACCCAGGGAAGGCATTACCACCTGGTGATAAGGAACTTTAAAGTGTTTTGTTTGATATATGATGTTCTCTGAAAGACAAATCCTGATTGAAAGATGGAAATAAGGAAGGAGTGGACATAAGAAATAATATAAAATGGAGTCACTTTAACCAAGTTGCTAACATTATTAACATTATGAAGGTTGAGGCATGAGGAAAGATTATATTGTCATGCTACTAGCCTGGGAACCTAATTTTTTAAAAACTTTCCAGTCTTATGTCAATGACTGGACATAACATCTGGACATATACCCAGCCTCTAGAAAATGCTCTGATTACCCACTGAAGGGGTAATCCAGACCACCTGACATCCACCTGACATTACCACCCCACGTGATCAGACCTCCTGGTTGGTCACCATCTTCCAGACCACCTGACATCTGTCATCCTGACTGCCAGTTATCTGGTGCATAACCATCCTGGACCAATCCTAGAGCTAAAAATGCAAGACTAATAATTCTCCAAGAATGTACTTTTTGCAATAGGAACATTTAACTTTCTTCTCATCTTAGAACCACTTCTAGGTTTGCACCTAGCTGTGTTCCCTGCTTGCAAACTCTAAGACCCTTGAATAAATCTTTGTAATTTATTTCTAGCAAAGTCTCCAGACTCCAGACTCCTTTTGTGCTGAACAAGATCTAGACATTGGTCAGGTTTGAAAGCCTTCATTTCTAGGAAAAAAAGTGTGCTAGGAGATGTCTGTTCATAGGTTAGCAGCACACTGTGGGAACTGAAAAACAGTGTGTCTGTCTGATTTAAAGCTTAGCATAATATACTGTCATCCCTGAGATGAATGAAGTTGTAGTAAAAAAAAATCCCAAACTGCAAATAATCTCAAAATACACTAATCGAATTCATTGAGCAATTCCATTCATCTCTTTTGCAACACCCCGGCTGTCTAAGACTGCCTTAGTAAGTTAAAACATAAGATGCCCAGTTAAATTTAAATTTTAGGAAGCTAATAAGCAATTTCCTAGTATATCCTATGCAATATTTAGGACATGCTAATACTAAAAAGTTATTTACTGCTTATTTAAAATTCAAATTTAACTGGGTGTCTAGTATTTCATCAGGCAAAGCCTCTCCTGACCCCATCTTTGAGGCTCTTCTGTTTTAGCTCATAGTAAAATTAATTTGCATTCAAATAGGTTAAAAAGTGTCTTTCTACCGGGGGTTCAAAGGCTCACTTTGAGACCTTGGATGAGTTACCTAACTTTACCATTTTTCAACACACCTGTAAAATGGGATTAACAACATTTCCTCCTTCTCAGGGCTGTTTGGAGGATTGCACGCAATGGTACGTGGAGAGGCCTCGCACAGTATCCAGCTCACAGCAAACGCTCAGTCGGCATTAGCTGTTATATTGGCAGGAAAATATGGTGAAGGAATAAAATGACAAAAAGAAGAAGGCACTTGACATCTTTCATTCACCAGGAATATTCCTTATCTATACATAAATAATTGAGAGCTGTCGAAGGTTGTGACTTCATTTATTTGGCTTTTATTTTATCGGACACGAAGGAAGTAACCCATTGGAATAATAAGCAATACTGACACAGTGTATTACAATTTACAACAGGGCCTTTTACATCCATCACCTTGTCATAGTGCAAAAGATATATTCAATAGAATTTCAAGACCGTGATTCTCAAAGGGGGGGAACCGTGAAAATTCAGCCAAATAGTCCTCGTATGCCTTCTACCCCTCACTGCCAACCCCCTCCAAGATCCACTATTCTAAATAGTTTCAAGGATTGAAAAAAATCTACAATAAAATATTTCCTTTGGCAAAGAAGCCAGTTGAGAGCAATCTTTATGTATGTACTCCGTAATGTAGAAAGGACTTCTGGTCCCCAGTGTGTCTTTTCGTCCACAGCCCCTGCACAAAATAGTTCTCAGTGTCGTTGTCATCAAATACAAAGGACACTTGGCTCAACACTGCTGGCAACAGAAGTCCCTCAGCAGAATGTTTTTTTCTAAGCATCCTCCAAAGAAAGTTGCCACCTCTGGCCTCTGTTCACCACCGGAAGAGTCTAGATGCTTTTCCCCTTGTGTAATGAAGAACATCTGCCCTTCCAGAAGAACAATCTCTGCCCTGGCAGTAAGTTTTACATGTGGAGACACAGCATCCTTTTTTAATGCAGCTGGTCCATGTCCTTGATTAGGAAACGTGTCCCTTTCAAATGATTTCACGGCCAGAATCTCCAACTTGCCTCAATGGTACCCATCTTGTTTCTTGCCTATGGTCAAGTGAGAAATATCATATACATTGTTACATTCGCTAAACAAGGAGGCCGTTAGACGGAGGTGGCTCTAACACCGTGGTGGCCTACATAAACTAACCAAAATCTAAGCCTGAACTGCCTCCAGTGGTGAAATCAAAGCACTAAGAACAACCAACCACAAAGAGCCAACCAGGCTTTACGCTACTACCAATCAGTCACAGCTTTCTCCACTTCTGCCCTTTCTCTATAAAAGTCTCCCCCCACCAACAAACCACCTGTTAATGACAAGGACATTGAGAAAAGCAAAAGCAGGGAGGGTCGGGAATGGTGCGCAATTGAGGGGAGTGCATAGGAGGCTGCCGCTTAAATACAAAAACTAGCCTATGAGTTTCTGAACCGGCTCTGAATTGACAAGGGCATAAAGTCTAGAAAGATCTTTGAGGGTCACCGGATGACACTCGTTTCCAGCTTACACACTGACTTTGGAGAACTAGCCTCACAGAAGACAAGTCTCCACGGCCCTCACATACGGTTATGTATGCTCGTACCATACGTATTACACACCCTTTCCTGGTAGGTGGGGGGATATGGTCTAACTCAGAATGTGAAGAATTTTCGAAAATAATGTTTTTTGCCCCCTACCCAACCCCCCCAAAAAAAGCTCTCTCCCTGCACTCCTCTCCACTGACCACTTCCAGGTCGGCACAGCCCAGTTCCAACAGATTCTTGTCAAAGAAACTCTTACAATTTGTACTATGCCTCAGTTTATGTTTCAACAACGTAAATAAGTACAAGGCTTCTTTCTGAGGGAGAGTCTACTGTGCTAGAATTTTCTGTGCTCCTTTTTGCAAATACTTAATTTTTAGTCTCTTAATACAAAACAAAGGGGCAAGGCAAAGGTAGCATTTGGGATGTACTTGGTGTATTTGACTGAAATGGCAGCCAAATCACCTAATTCCTACCAGGAGATATTTTTTTTTTTTTAGATTTTATTTATCTTTAGAGGGGAAGGGAAGGAGAGAGGGAGGAAAATATCAATGTATGGTTGACTCTCGTGCGTCCCCTGCTGGGAACTGTCCTGCAACCCAGGCATGTGCCCTGACTGGGAATCGAACCACGATCCTTTGGTTCGCAGGCCCGAGATCAACCCACTGAGCTATACCAGCCAGGGCCCAGGAGATAATTTTTTTTAACATACATCGATGTAGTTTTGAACAGTCATCAAATAAATGAAATTAAGAAACAAAACAGTGCAGACCCAACAGACGTAACTGGCGGCTCCCAGCAATGCAGCCGGCTGAATAAAGCCGAGAACCTGCAGGATGGGGGCCCCGGGCGGTTCACACCCCAGAAGAAAGGCAGCTCTGTGCCCAGCAAACTCTTTTAGTAGGGAGCAGCTAACTAGTAACTTTATTAGGGAACACTACTCGTGCATAAAGCTTGCCTTCCCCCGAGGGTACTGAAATGCTCGGTTGGAGTGTAGCCATCTTACTGGCTTTTTATAATTAACAGGGTATATTTTAAATGCCTTTGAGAAAACAGCTAGTGATTATTACATATGAAATGTACCATTGTGGTGGTTGCCCAGATCCGGAGGGAGGAACGAATGGAGAATGGGTGTTTAAGGGGGAGGAGGAGAGAATGAGGAATTAGTATTTAAAAAGTATAGAGTTTCAGTTTGGGATGATGAATGGTGATGTTTGCAGAACAGTATGAATAACATAAGTGCTACAGAACTGCCACTTAAAAATGCCACTTAAGTGCCATTTAAAAATGATTAAAAGGATAAATTTTATATCATGTACATTTTACCACAATAAAAAGTATAGCATTGCTTGGCTAATACAGATAAGGAAAAGAAAAAAAGAAAAGCTGAGATGTGAAGGGAAAATAACCAGACAATAAAAAAGGAAGAGGAAGAAAAAGGAATGCAAAGAAAAGAGATTGATGAGATTGATAAGACACCCCCTCCGCCGCCCAGGGCAGTTGGGGTGGGGAGGGGCAGCAGTGATCCTAAAGAGGAAAAGTGGGTTTCTCCCCCACCCTCCACAGTCAAGAAGATCTCCACTCAGAAAACACTGGTTGCGCACCTGCAATGAGGGGGTGCTGTGTGTGGTGGAGCATTTAAAAACTGAACAAACTCAGAACCCACCCTGCAGCAAATAAAGCAAATCAAGCCACTAAAAAACAAACTACATGCAAATGGCCAGAAGTACATGAAAAAGACTCACAGCAGCATTGACCTTCGGGGAAACGCAAGTCAGACCATGATGAAATGCCACTTTACAGCCAGGAGGACGGTTACCATCCATCGAAACACAGACAATAGCGAGTGTTGACCCGAATGTGGAAGAGTCAGAACTCTCATCCATTGCTGCCGGGGGGATAAAATGGTGCAGCCACGCTCGCTAAAAGACAATCTGACAGTTCTTCAAGAAGTTAAACACAGATTTACCATACAGCCCAGCAATTCTACTCCTAGGAACACACCAGTGACAAATAAGAAGATAAGTCCACACTAAAACATGTACATGAATATTCATGGCAGCATCATTCATAATAGCCCCAAAGCGGAAACAACCCAGAAGTCCATCTACTTGTGAATGGACTAAGAAACAGAACCAAACACTGGTATACCCATGAAATGAAATACTGTTTAGGACTAAAAGGAATGAAACGCTGATAGAGGCTATAACATAGATGAACCTCCAAAACATTTGGCTAAGTGAAAAAAGCCAGACCCAGAAGACTACCTGGTACACGATCCCACTTAAACGAGGTGTACAAAACAGGCCCGTCTACAGAGACAGAAAACAGGCTGGTGTTTGCTTGGGGCTGGCGGTGGGAACAGAGATGAACTGTAATAGGGCATGAGGGATCCTACTGGAGTGATAAAACTGTTATCGAGCTGAATTACAGTGAGGGTTGGTAAATTTACTAAAACTTTTTGAATTGTACACTTAAAAGCATGAATTTTGTGGTATTTAAAATATATACCTCCATTGAGTTATGTTTTTAAAGAAAGGCGTGGTTAGAAAAAGAACTGTAATTCAGAAGATCTAACAAGGGAAAAACCAAACACCCGGGCTGGTGGCATGTGAGGGGGAAGGAGGAAGGAAGTCACAGGAGAAAAACCCTGAGGTGAGAATACAGGGGGTGGGTGTGAGGAAGGTGCATGGTCCAGCTTCGGCGTGACCCAGCTCAACTGCAGTCTAGATAAAGACTGGTCTTCATTCATTCATTCCACAGATAGTGACACAGTCTGCCAGACACTCAGCTACATGCTGGGGTGCGTGCCCTTAATGGAATCACATTCTAGCAGGGGAGACTGGACGTCAAGAAGGGTAGGAGCAGTTTTTGGTAGATCTGAGTATATTGGTCTCCTGTGGCTGCCATGACAAATTGCCATAAACTTGGTGGCATACAACAAGAGAAATTTATTCTCTCACAGTTCTGGAGGCCAGAAATCCAAAATCAAGGTGCTGACAGAGCCATGCTCCCTCCCAAGGCTCTAGGGGAGAATCCTTTCGGGCTCTTCCAGTGTCCGGTGGCTCCAGGGGTCACCTTTGGCTTGCCCCTACATATGACTCCGATTCCTGCCTCTGCCTCTTTATGTGGCCTTCTCTACGTGTGTTTCTTCTTCTGTTTCTTGTGGGGACGAATGTCATTGGACTTAGGTCCTGCCTGGTTAATCCAGTATGTTCTCATCTTGAGAGTCTTAACTTAATTACATCTGTGAAGGCCCTTTCTCCAAACAAGGCCATATTCACAGGTACCGAGGTTTAGGACTTGGATGTATCACTTTGGTGGGGAGGGAGAGGTTCCCAATCCCACCTATTACACTGAGCGATTTAACACTGCTGATCAGGCCCATTGGATGCTCCTACCTATATTACATCAGTATATTTAGAGGGCGTTTTTAATATCAGTGCTCTCAGTTCAAGGTTCCTCAGAATGACAGAAGTTTGTTTATGAACAAATTCACTCATCTGAGTCATGTATATTTTTAGAAGCATGATTTTGTCATTTCGAAATAAGACATGGTATTAAAAGGCTATGCATATTAGGAAAAAACACATTCAGACAATTAGGGCATTGCAAAAATATTTGCACCTTTTTTAGAAGGAAAATTTTTAATCACTAAGATAGATGCATCTATCACAAGAAAACTAATATGGAGGAAACCAAACTACCTTAGAGATTTCTGCTGATAGTCCCTTGGGAAGTGTCAATGAATTGGGTTTTATTGTAATTAATGTTTCAACAGAATGTAACCCTCCCCCCACCCCAGCCAGGGCCAAAAGAATATATCAGGAACAGCTGATATTACACGGGTATGTTAAATAGCTATTAGAAACATGAATAGCTGTAGATACATAAATATATAATGAGGAACCTGTAGTTAATTAATGAACATCAGGCATTTATAGACACAGAAAAAATAGTCTTTAAGATGGATAGAAGGACAAGATGAGTACATAAAGCAGTGTGGGGCAGGGAACAGCATCGTACTAAAGGAAAAAAAAAAATGATGACTGCTGATTTATTGGGAAACCTAAAGGGGAAGCATTCCCTAAGGTATATCCACCTAGAGGTTTCACAAATTCTTTAGCGAGCAGAAACTGGCATTAATAGAGGAACTTAGTATTTATACAAAGTTATTAGTGTATTTAAGTATTATCTATTTTGCCTAACTTGTTAAAGTATATGGTGTTCATTCTTCACAGTGGGCTCAGTGCTTGTGAACTAAAAGTCCTCTGTTCTTATAAAGAAAACTTCCAAGTATTCACTAAAAGAGAAGAGAACGAGAATAACATCTAAGCTGGACAGACCAGAATAAAACTTCAGCCAAGATCCTGGTACCAAGGATAAGTAGACTCATTAGGCCCAATAACAACCTCACAAGACGGAACTAGGGTAAGACTTGCTTCTATCAGATTATGCCATTTGTGTGTATAAAACAAACTCTGGCCTTTCTGACCCTTTAAATGTCTCCACAACATCTGCAACTAACAGATAAGAAACAAATCCCTAAAATGAAAGCAAATCCCGAAACAGCACATCTACATCCGTCAAGGTCCACTATCAGCACCCACCCCTTTCTATCCAGACTTCTCGAACTTTTATGTCTTTTCAACAGAAGCCAATGAAACACCAGCGCATCACTGTAATTTATATTACTGTCTTGCAAATGCTGCAAAACGTAATTACAAGCAAACAAACTTTCATCACTGGATCCTTATTTAGATTAGTGGATTTTTTTTGACCAGTCAGGCTACTACCCACCTTTTATTTAATTTCATTGTGATATTTCTGTTTGCTTTCTCTAACATTTTTAACATAGATAACTTAAGTTCAGCCTTCGTATCACAAAGGAAAGCTTGAATACGTTCTTTTGTACAAGCTCCAGGAAACCCAGGAGTGAAATATCTGTAGTTACATCTCAATATAAAAATGGACATTACTTTTTGTTTTCAAAGAATAACTCATAAGTGACATATATTTAAATTCTAATCATTCAAGCAAAAATGCTAGAAAGTCCTCCCACCTCAGCCTTTGTGAACTAAGACATAAACAGAATTCCAAGACAGGGGGGCTGTTCCTTCGTGTCTGATCCAGTAACAGAGGAGAGGTGGTTGAGTCTGATAAATCTTGCTACGAGTTCCTTAACCTAGGCAATAACTACAAACTCACGTATTTAATTTGAACAGTGATAATTAGGTTGATTTCCAGATGACTCATTTTGTAAACCTTTGGCCATGAGTGTTCCAGCTGGAATGGGCCGTGTGCTGCCTTCCCACTGACATCAGTGGAAATCTTGAGTCAAGATCAAAGCTACTTTATGCCTCTCTGACCTTTCTTCACAATGCACAGTAGGGCCCAGTTCCCAGCTCAGAATTTTCAGAGTTGCTTCACTGTGCCCGTGGGGTTACCATTTACAGACAACCTACGTGTAGATATTCACTGGAGACCCTACAATAGGCTCATTGGAAATCACGTCTTGGCTTCTAGCTTTCAGGAAGTTTCCTAATCCAGATCCCAAATTTCAGGAAATCGCATGTCTGGGTGACTCACTGAGGCTTCAGTGACTAGAGAGGTGGAGGAGCAGTCCTCGTTTTACCCCTAGAAGTCTGCCACAGGCTCACTTCCCTCTAGAGACGCACTTGGAGAATCAAACCAGAGAAAGGATGCCTTACCTTGATAGTCATGTCTGCGCTGGATGTTCCTGCGGCATCCGAGGCTGCCTCGTCACCCCTCAGCAGCACACTCTCCCACCCGACTCCTGCAAAATAACAGAACAGGGGCGTTGGAGCCAAGTGCATTCAGCTGGTATGGATAGACACACTTGTCGTTTTGCAGATCGCAAACCCATGTGACTTGTAAAAGAAACCAATGATCATCCCCAGCACCTCACCTGCCGGGCAGTTGCCACGGGGAAAGCTTCCTTTTGGAAGTGTGGGCAGTCAGCACCTCCTTGGTTTTCACCTAACCTTTAGCTTTGGAGTCCATTGGCCAAATCTTGGATCTTACAGACAGCTCTGTTCCTAGCCCAGACTAAAGAGGATGTTCAAATGAACTTCTCCAGAATCCAGGCCTCACACTGCGGTCTTACTCAGGGCTTACAGTGAACCCCAGACACAGGAACCCATGCATCTGAATCTAATTCAGCACCCCATAGAAACGATTCCAGATTATTCATTGTCCTACATTCCACACACCTACTGGAAATAGCTGAGCTGTCACACTCACTGTTAAAATCTATGTATGCTTTCTCTCCAAGTCTTGATAAATCTTAGTGTTCCTTTTTTCTTCAGCTGTCAGACCATTTCTAAGAGTATTTGTCAAGATACAAGATTTTGCTCTCTGCAACCTCAAAAAAGAAGCCAAGGGCTCTTATTTTGTAATACCTAAGAACAGAATATAGTAAAGCTACATTAATTCAGATATAATGGTGTGTAGAATGCAGATATGAATGGAGGTGGAATGGTCTATACTAGTGAAAAGTTTGAAGTCACAAGTATATTTTTAAAAACAGACTTATTGCAATTTGACCTACAATAACTAAGATATGGGAACAACCGAAGTGCCCCTCGGTGGATGAATGGATAAAGAAGATGTGATAAAACAACTCAGATATTAAAAAAAGAAAGAAAGAAATCTTATCATTTCTGGATGGACCTTGAGGGTATTATGCTCAGTGAAATAAGTCAGACGGAGAAAGACAAATACCACATGATTTCACTTATATGTGGAATCTAAAACAAAACAAGCTCATACATCCAGAGAACAGATTGGTGGTTACCAGAGGGGTATGGGATCGTAAGGGGAGGGTGAAATGGGTGAAGGGGATTAACTGCAATGGAGCGAACTGGACTCACAGTGGTGAACACTGTGCAGTGCATACAAATATTGATTACACTGCTCTACACTTCTGGCTGTGGGTGTGGGCAGCTGTGGCATCCACCTTCTCTGAGCGGGAGCATTCCATTGTTGGTGCAGGACCTTGCAAGCACCCTTCCCCTCTGCCACGGTGAATGGTGAAGTTCCAGATAGGGGCCGTCCTGTCAGCCCGAGTCCCAGCATGGAGTAACGCACAGCAGAGACAGCCAACTCACAATGCCATGCAGAGTAAGTGAGAACTAAACCTTTATTGTTCTCAGCCACAGAAGTCGGGGCTGTTCATCACAGCAGCATAACCAAGCCCAGCCTTAGGAGAAGGAGCCCTTCCATACTTGCCTTTCCCATCAACATCCAATTCTCATTGCAGAGTTCTTTTCTATTGTTTTAACTTTTTGGTTTGAGAGAGAGAGAGAAAAAACATCAATTTGTTGTTCCACTCATGTGAGCATTTGCTGGTTGCTTCTTGTAAGTGCCTTGACTGGATACCCAACCTGCAACCTTGGTATATTGGGATGATGCTCCAACCAACCGAGCTTCCCAGCCCGGGCCCATAGGGAGTTCTTTACACAAATCCATGTTCTAGCCTCTAAGTCAGTTCTGCCATTTATATTTTATCTCCTCAACCAAGTTATACTGGTTTGTACTTTCTACTTTCGGCGGGCCACTCTCTGTTGCCCAGTGCTTATTGTGCAGATTAGTTACATCTCATGAAGGTTTACATTCCAAAGACAAGGGCATAAGCCTGCACAGTAATAACTGCCCTTGAAAATTCCTTAAATCTCCCATGCAGTATGATACAGCCCCACACTTCAGAAAGCCCCGCAGAGCCACATTTTGCTCTAGCTTCAGACAGACCATTTCTTCTGCTAAGTATCAGATGATGTTGTTGGCTTGTACTAAGGACCATGTTGTACAGAAAAATGCAGAAGTTGAAATTTTAGAATTCTCAGGGTTTGGAGATACCCGAACTGTGAGAGAGAAGGAGCTGTGATTGAGTGCGGAAACAGAAGGCTAAACCCTCCCTTGTCATCTTCACACTGGGGTATATCATTTAGGGTATTTTGGGCCACAAGTAATAGAAAGTCTACTTCATGGAGGCTTAAGCACCACAGGATTGGCTGGCTCATGTAACATGAACTCTCAAAGTAGCATGGCACCGCAGGTGGTTAATTTAGTGGCTCCATGGCCTCATGGCCTTAGTTTGACGTCTCTGCAATTTTCCTCTGTGGTCACAAGTTGGACATAGCACTTCCATGTGTCATGAAAACATCCAGGGACAGGCAAAAGGAGGAGTAAATAAGCCTTTCACAAAAGCACCCTTCCACATGCCTAAGCTGACCCCCAAAACCTCACAAGTCAAAAGCAAAGCGTAAATCTATTCCTAAACCGATCATGGAAAAAGGAATGGAATTATCCAAACTGGCTTAGAGCTAATTAATCAAGATTGACCTCCTGGTTTGGGGAGGGTCTCAGCCTTCTCTGGGCAAACAGCCACCTGGAAAATGATGAACAAAGGCACCAAACAGGATCTCGGCCAGCAACAAAGAAGGGG
The DNA here is from genome assembly GCA_004027475.1 of Anoura caudifer. NCBI lineage: Eukaryota > Metazoa > Chordata > Mammalia > Chiroptera > Phyllostomidae > Anoura > Anoura caudifer. The sequence continues at coordinate 945,875 of PVKU01000012.1, read as the reverse complement.
AGATGTTGATGGCCGTCACAGAAGCGACCAGTAGAGTCTGTCACAGGAGGACATGCACATAGCTTGCAATGGCAGGCAGGATCACTTACGCTTTTCAAGTTTCTCTTTTATTTCCTCTTTTTCTCATTTGTTTAGCTAGAAATATGCACTTGAATTCATGTAAGCTAAATACACAAGTGATGCCAGGACCAAGCCTTACGTTTCAGTGCCAGCTCCTTGGAGTCTTAGTTCAGTGGGAGACTGACGTTTCCACTTCCTCCCCCCACTGTGAACACACAGCCCTGACCGTGCGTCCCACTTCTCGGGGTGCTCGTTAGGGCCTGAGCCAGGAGGGCCCTTAAGGGTGTGTTGTCTGCTGATGTCTGCTCATCAGCGCTGCCTCAGCCTCAGGGGACCCTTGTCAATGAACTTGTAAACACAGTGGGCAGGACTGGGCCTGATACCCAGTTAGTGTCACCCAGGTGTCTGCTCAATGAGAAATGTGAGTTTGGGCAGCCAGGTTGGAGGAACAGGAGCTTCTGAGGGGGCCTGGGCAAGGGCAGAGAGTACCCAAAGGGGAAAAGAGGAAGACTAAAGGAAAGGGTGTGGGGGGCATTGGAAACAGCCGTACCTGTGAGTTGGTTCACTCTAGATGCTGAAGAAACAAGCAGACTATGATATGCCTTGTCTTCCAGAGCCAGGCAAGGTCTGGTGGCCCTGGACACTTGCCAGCAAAGCCAGAAAGAAAAACCACATGAAGCTGTGTTCACCAGATACAACACATCTGGGTGATAAGACCCTGAGCACTTTGAAGAGAGGGCTGTCCATTCACGTGCCCGACCCCAGACCCACCTTGCTCCTCAGTCACCCCCTGGCGCACAGCAAGGGTACATGAAGTATTTCCCTAACTGAACTAGTGCCAGACGGGGCCCTGAGTCTGCCAAAGCTGCTTTCTCATCTGGATAGAAGGCTCCTCCGCAGTGTCATCTGATGGGTGCCCCTCACACCTACATGGCCTTTTCCTGATCATGTTCCTCTCCACATCCCAAGGTCATGCTGATTGGGTAGCTGGAATGGACTGTCTTAGAAGAGCTCAGCCACAAACAGATTGGGGAGAAAAAATCCCAGATGAAGACCTGTGTAGCCTGGCTCAGGGAGGGAACACAGGACACAGTGCAGGGCCTTCAACAGCTAGGTGTGTCCCTTTTGTTTGCAGGGGTTTTGGAAAATCTTCTCAGGTGTGTCCAACCTTCTTATCCATCCCAGCTATTCTCTTTCTCATCACACCTCTGCCTCAACCCTCACCAGCCCATTGACCTAGACAATGTCATGGAACTGCACGAAGTCTAGAGCTCAGCCTTCCATGTTCTAGTAGGAGAACAAAGGACCTGAGATAGAAAAGATGCCAAGGTCTCAGGCAGTATCCGGTGAGCTGGGACCAAAAGAGACTAGATGGCCAGATTTCCAAGACCGGGGTTCTTCCTGGGGCCCAAATGATACCAAACCCACTTTACAGACAAAGTCTGTAAAGGCCATTGTGAAATCATTTTTGCTGGATCACAATGAAAAGAATGGGGTTTGGGCCTGGTTCCCATCACGTCTTAGCTCTCTTCCTTGTCCAAGTCTCTGTACAGAGCCTCAGAATCCAGACTTGCCCAGATATCTGTCTTTCTTTTAGTTGCCTTTGACTTTCCGTGGGTTTCAAAAAGTCCTGCTCTGTTCTTGGAGGAGTTCTCAGCTGGGTGGTCATTAAAACTTAGCGGAACTGCAGAACAATGATTCGCCTTTAAACCCTCAGCTCTGGGAAACCCCACCCAAGGATAAGCTGATGGGGCTGCTTCCTCAGAATGGGAAGCCCTGCCCCGGGGTTTGGAGGAGTGGAGCAGGATGTGACCCCACCCCAGCCCACCCCACCCCACCACAGGTGGTGGCTCATCCTCATCCCTGAGCTCCAGCCTTCTCTTCCTTGGCACAGATGGAAGGCCAGGCCTGGGGCCTCCCAGAGCAATGGTGGCAGGGGCATTTCCCCCTCCCTTGGCCCCTCTCCCTGAGATGAGCTCATTGGGACAAAGAGAAAGGCCCACCCTTGGATGACAAGTCATTTCCTCAAACTCACCCAAAAGTTGTTTCACCTTCCCCCACCTCTACATCCCTGAGCAAGGGAATCTACTCTGGGTGCTTTCGAGGAGTAGATGTTCAGGTTGCTCAAGGTGCACAAAGAAAAAACCTCAATATCTTGCCAAGCATGCCCCCCATGCCTTCTTAACCCCACTGCTCTCCCCACCACGTGGCCACAGTAACACCAGTCGTGGCAGCTCACCTGTGCTGAGGACAAACTGTAGGTCAAGGACTATGTCTCTGTGTGTATCATCTCGTTCAATCCTCATACAAGACAGGTACATGAGGCAGGTGCAGTATTATCCCCACTTTACAGAGGAGAAAACTGAGCCTTAAAAAATTAAAATGGAACTACTATGTAATAGAACCAATACTTAATCCAAGCACTCAGGCCTCAGAGGCTTAACCAATCACCTTACTACCATTCAAAAGATTAGAATTTCTTCTGTTTTCAGAGACAGGAGAGCAGGAAGCCTGAGGATTCTGTTCCCAGAAGGGAAACTTTCTCCCCTGTGCTTCCAGTTCAAGCTGGCTCAGAGCTCAGGATGCAGGGGTCATTGGAGGTTTTTGTGGCGAGGCACCTAGAGACATCTACAGCCCTGGCTGGCACTGAAACCCAATCCAGCGCAGTTCAGCAAACATTTGCTAAGGGTTGACAGGGCCTCTCTGCGGCAGCTAGGATGGGCAATTCTCCCTTCATGCAGGGAGAACTCCAAGGCATGGCTCCGAGGGAGCCCAGACCCAGCTAGTTCTGCAGAGGGCGACCTGAGCAGTAGAGATCTTGAAAGATGGAAGAGGATTAAGACTTTATAAATCACCTAGTGCCTCTGAGCTCCACCTTGGGTTTGGACACCCCACAAAAAACCCAGGACAAACGTTGGGTGATCTGAGAAGCAGCCTTGCATGGGGAAGATGTGGAAACTTACAGCACTCTGGGCCAGCAAATTGTCTGCTGCTTCTCCCGGACTCTCTCCCTGTCAGCGTGAGGTAAGAAGGAACAATGTTGGCTGCTGCTGCTGCCGCTGCTGCTGCTGCTGATGATGATGGCAGCTGTCGTTTCTGGAGTGCTTATTATGTGCTCTTTGTTGTGTTATAGTTAACATATATTTTTTGCAAATGAAAGTAAACACTACTTTCATCCTTGTGGTTCAGATAGCAAAAATGAGGCTGAGAGAGATAAATAATTTGCCCAAGAACACCCAAGTAACGAAGATCTGGGATCTGGATAAGGCCCCCCAGGGCCAGTGTTCACGCTGCAATGTGCTGTTGCTACTCACCTCTGCTGACCAACGTGCCTTTGACCAGACGGGCAAGAAAGGCACCTCTCTTGAGATTGAGAAGGTACATGCATACACGTACCTGCTCGCCACATGTATATACTCTGTGTAAGCACATGCACATACCCATGCCCACCCAGACATCTATGTGCATGCCTTTTGGCACATACAGACCCACATGTGCACACATGCATAACCCATGTGCCTGCACACACAGGTGTGTGTACTGAGATGTGAAGCTGCAACAGTTTTTAGCTACCCCCATTCACTGTACACTCTGGAGCCTTGGACCGCCTGTTAAGGAGAAAAGACCCTTTTCTGTCACAGCATCTGGGAGTAGGCGGGGAAACTGGGTGTTTCCCTTCCAGCTCTTCCCTCAAAGGTGCATTTTAAGCAGCCTTCCTTATGGGAAAGGGGAAGCCGACTCCAAACTCATGAAAACGAGAGCACAAAAGGATCAGGGTACAGAGTTTAAAATGAGTGTTACAAGACCCTTGAGGCCCAAACCAATTTTGAAAATGGCTTGTTTGGGCTGGCCTGAACTGTTCCTCAGAAATTAAAGCCGTTTTAGGCAACCTTGCTACCTGCTGCCAACCCAAGGGACTGTTCACAAGCAGGCTCCCCACGCAGAGGTTAGAGAGCTGGCAGCTCAAAGCCTTGTTCCACTCTCAGAGTAATCTGAAGATACTACCACTTAGTGGGGCTTCTCCCCAAGTCCAATAAAGGATTCTGTTGTATTCTGTGCAACATCCTGATTTTTAGCTTTGTCAGCCTGATTTTACTAGGTTGGAAAGATATTTGATATCATCCCTAGACAATGTGATGTAAAATTAAATAAAAACCCAAGCTACCTACCACCTTGGGTCCAGTTTCCAAGCAGAGGAGATGTGCTGTTTTAATTCAGAATTAAAAGAGCAGGGCATGACAGGGGCACATCTAAGGCCCTTGGGCTCTTTGGAGGGTCAGCTCCCTCACTGGTATGCTGTGACTTTCCCTCTCCTGGCTGGGAAAAGGGTGCCATTGGCCTGGAGGCACCGTGGAGAGCATGGCCCGTGGAGACATGGAGAAGCTGGTCTCTGCCATGTTTTACCCGGCTGACTGCCCCCTCCACCACCCCCAGCCCCACTGCCAGCTCCAGCCCCGTGAGGCAAGGCCCCCCAGCTCATACGTCTTCCTTACCATCACCATTGTTATTTTTCGCAAATGTGCCTGTGGTCACGTCACTCCCCACCTGGACCTCATTCCTTGCATTCCTGCTGTGTGCCCTGTAGTGTCCTCTGGGACACCCAGAGGGAGAGACCTGGTCCCAGCCCTCAGAGAGCTGGACGTCAGGGAGGTGGTTTTCTCTCGGGGCCATCTGATTTCTAGCGCTGCTCCTTTCCTCGCTGCATGGGGCCTTCCCCTGCTAGGCGGTCAGGATGTTACATTTCCTGGCTGAGTTCTGGGTGTCCTGCCAGCAGAGCTTCCTCCCCTTCCCCTGTGGAGGGGCTTGGTGGTGTCAGGTGACCTGTGGGAGCTCACCCAGCCATTCAGAAAACCCAGCTGAATTAAGGAAATGTGTAGAGGAAAGGGTATTTTTAAAAGAATCCTCTGGAAAGTTCAGGAAGGGTCTTAGGGCAATCATCAGAAGTTATCATGGACGGTGACCCGTCTAGCTTGTAGACATGTTTTAATCTACAACACATTGTTGTTTTAAATGACTTAGTTGCCAAAATTTAAAATTGGCAACAAGAATTTATGTGAACATCCAAACATCTAGTTTCTCAGAAAAAAAAAAAAAAAAAGAGAGAGAGAGAGAGAGAGAAGTTTTCGCAAAACTGGGCCCAGGACGCACAGCTCTGCATGGCAGCAGCTGCTCAGAGCTGCGATTGCTGCTCTGACAGCCCTCGTTTCCCATCATACTCTGCGGCTGCACCTGTGATTTGATGTCACTCACCAATAGTGACAGTCTGGCCCCTGATGGTATCTGAGTCTACAATCCCGATCTGCTTTAATTCCCTCAGAGTCCCCCATGAGGAGGCTCAGCAAAGTTGTGAACTCATCCCACTTCAAATTCTTTTTGGAAGAAGACTTTCTGAAGTAGATTGAATTTAAACCATCAATTTAAAAGATACATTTGACTTGGCCAAAGCTGGTTAGTAACTCATTGTGGAAACTGGCAGAAGAACCACACAACCACCCCCTTCACCAGCCTCACTTTCCTTTATCTGTAAAATAAGGAGAATCATAGAAAAGTCAGGGTTTGGATGTAGATGAACTGAAATAATGTATATCACTCCTCAGCCCAGTGCCAGGAACACAGCGATTAATCAAGGAAAGACATTATTATTATGTTTATGAGGTGATACCCTAGTGGGTTCGCTTTTACATAAACGACTTCTAGGAATACACAGCCTCACAAATTGTGGCTGAGAAGATTGTTGCCAGGAGAAAGAGCAGAGGTCCAGATCTAAAGAGAAGCTTCTAAAATCTAAAGAGAAGCCCCATGTGTATGGGGCTGGGATCATAATTAGCATCTCTACTGGGTTATTCAGCTAACTTCAATTCTTCCAAATAGTGGTGATGACTTGGTCCCTTCCTTACCCCACAAATTATCATAGTTCTTAACTAGGCTTAAGTAGAAACTACTTTAGCTAAGTGGGAGTTTCTGACTCCCAATGTGGAGCAGATTTAGGGGCCTGCAGGTGGAGAGGCAGCCAGCCAAGCTTAAAGCCCTAATGCCCAGTCCCTGAGAAAGTCACTGTGTGTGGAGGTAGGGTCTTTAAAGAGGCTATCACATTAAGATGAGGCCATTAGACTGGACTGTAATCCAATGACGGGTGTCCTTATGAGACGAGAGTATTTGGACACACGGAGACCCAGGCGGTGCATGCATCCAGAGAAAAGACCATGTGAGGACACATGGAGAAGATGGTTATCTGCAAGCCAAGGAGAGAGGCCTCAGAAGAAACCACACCTGCCGACACCTTGATCTTGGACTTGATCTAGCCTCCAGAACAGTGAGAAAATAAATTTCTGTTGTTTAGGCAGCCCTAACAAATGAATCTACCTGGGTACCATGGGGTCAGGGAATAAAACAGGAGAGCCTCTGACTGGCAGCTGATGGGTGTGAGGCAGCGGGCAATTCCCAGAAGCAGGTCCATGGTAGGATGCGGGATCAGAGCCTGCACCCAGAGTCAGAGAGGGAGAAGGAGCGAGACCAGTAATGCAGGACGGGGAACAGAAGGTGGTCAGGATGCGTCCCAGAGACAGGGCCAAAGGCCTTGGCTGGGATGCTAAATGCACTTAGCAGGCTGTTTGCGCATGGGGGTTTGTTTTGTTTAAAGGGTTTGAGTCTGAGCTGCTCTGGGGCTGAACATGCTGAAGGCAGAGGATAATCAATTAATTTTAATATTATTTTATTATCCAGTGGTTTTGGTTTTTTTTCCCCAATTCAAGAGTGCCTGTATGATAGAAAACAAACAAGCCTGATGTTTCTCAAGTTTAAAGTCCCATTTGGGAGTTTGGCTTGATCCACTGCAGATGTCTGGAAGCTGAAGCACAGACTCTGCTTGACTAGACTTTTGGGATGCATCTGTAATTCACATCAGAGCATTTCTCTCCCAAACTCTTCTCACACCATCATGTGCAAACTTATCTACTTCTTTTCTGGACACAGATGTGAAATGTTAAAGCACCTACAGTCGAAATGACACAGGATCACTCTAGTGGTTTGCTATATGGTGGGGACAAACGTTATTTCTGTGAGTTCCTCCTTCCCTCCTTCCCCACAGATGCCAAAGGAATCTGGTCTTGGCTGATTCCATGTTTTATTCTTCATTGCCCCTAAAGGAGGGATGAGTATTTGCCAATCAGTATTAGCTAGGCATTTACAATTCATATTTTTAGAAATGAGTAGGAAAAGACAAGCTGAAAAGGCAGGGGGACAGGGGAAGGGAAAACCAAGAGACAGATATTAAGTTGTGTAGATTTTAGATCGATAGCGAGAAGGATGGATGGATGGATGGATGGATGGATCTACCTAATGGATATTTATCTATCTATCCATCCACCTATCTACCCATCTATAAGGGGGACCCCCCCACAAATGGAGTTATTTTCTGGAGGGCGGGTTCCTGTAGCACAGACTTCCCCTACTGGGTGAGTATTCTGGGAATCTATCTGTATCAGTGCACCAGCTGGCATTGTTGTGAGAGGCTGCCTTTAGCTTCAGTGAATTCTTTTTGAGGACTCTTTCAAGGAGTTTGCCCATTTCATGACGGGTGATTTACGAGCGCACCTGCTCACACTGCACTGAGTATTCAGCAGTTTTTGACCAAAATGGCATGATCCCCACGCCTCACCCTCCCTAGTCACCAGATCTCTCCCTGAGTGACATTTTTTTTTTGTTTTCCCAGATAAAAAAAAGTCCTCAAAGGGAAACTTTTTTTGCTGATGTGGAAGAGGTGAAACCAAAAATGACAGAAGCACTAAAAGGCATCAAAACTGACAAGTTCAAAAGCTGTTCTGAGCAGTGGAAAAAAGTCTTGATAGGTGTATCATCAAGTGGAGAGTACTTTGAGGGTGACTGAAGTTTAAACATGTAAGAATAAATGCACAAATTCTAATAAATAAATTCTGGGTTCGGGGGGCCTCCCTCAAGTATCTGTCACTTGTGTCTATCTATCTATCTAGCCATTAAGAAACACTACTGGTTTGAGGGAAGCAATTAAGGAAGCATAGTGGCCAGCTGTCACTTTGTTCTCTCCAACACTGATTCCTATGTATGATCTTAAAAACATCCCAGTTTTCCCTTGGAGTGCTATGCTCCATTCCGAGTCTACGTGATTCAGGTACAGTTATCTACATTCTTCACTGTCCCTCCTCAGGAGGAGAGCAGAGTCCCAATGGCAAATTTAGGATAAGTGTGTGATAAATATAAGATGACAAAGTTGGCCCAGTGGGAGTCAGCCACAGCCCTTCCCTAACACTTGCCCAGTGAGTTGAATAAACAGCTAAGCTCTAAGCCTAAGCATCCAGCTTTTCCAAGAAGGAAGCCAGCAGAGCAGAAGGCAAAGCTGAGGAAGGGACTCCAAGTCAAAGAACGATTACCAGACTTCACAATCTGGAGAATAAGTAGCACCTTCTTTTAAAAACTATTTTGACTTAGTATTCGGTCACGTGCACCCCAAGGAGCACTGACTAAAACAGAGAGTCTCCGAGAGGATCAGTTGCAGGGGACAGAAAAAGGGATCCTCTTGGATGTTCTTCAGAATTAAAAGTAAAGATTGGCGTTCCCGTTAACAATTTGGGAAGCTGGACTCTGTTTCTGTGCAGGCGACATTTCACCAGGACGGGCCAAGTGTAGTCTCAGGATTTAGGAGAGCTCTTCACAAGGGGATGCATGAGATTAGGAAATGCCGTGGTTGGAAGAGACAACAGAGCCTTCTAGTCCTGTTTCTATTAAATGCTCGCATCCCTTCATATGCATTTTGAAAAACAACTCACTTTGACTTTATTTGCAGGAAAAAAGGAAGTTACTACCATAGAGGTAGCTTGCTATGAGTTGAATTGTGTTCCTAAAAAAGATATGTTGAAGTCTGAACCCTGCCATATATAAAATAGGGCCTTTTCAGAGCTAATCAAGTTAGGATGAGGTCATCAGAGTGGGGTCCAATATGATGTCCAATATGATGACAAAAAGAAAGACAGACGCACAGAGAAGGCCACAGGAAGACAGGCGGAAATTAGGGTTATGCTGCCACAAACCAAGGGGCAGCCAGAAGCTTCGAGAGGCCAGGAAGGATCTACCTGGAGACTCCTCAGTGAGAGCACAGCCCTGACAATACCTTGATTTTAGACTTCCGGCCTCCAAAACTGTGAGAGACTACACTTCAACCCAGAAAAACACAGGGCTGTTTTAAGCCACCCAGTTTGTGGTACTCTGTTATGAGAACTAATACATAGCCCATTCCATTTCTACCAAGTTTCATGTTAAAATGCATTTCTGGATATTGAGCTAAAATTGAACTCTATGCAACTAGGAGCCCTAGCTCAGCTTTCTGGAGGCAGACACCTGTCTACTTCCACTGTGAAACAGCCTTCAGGTGTCCCAGGCTGTGATCACATCCCAGCTGAGATGTCTCTGTGGTTCTGTTCCTGGGCCACGCCCACCCAGGTGCCTCTCAAAGACTGCTTGTGGGCAGCCACCGAGCCTTTCGCTTTGTCTGTAGTGGCCAACCGGAGCTGCAATATTCCAGTACCCTCAGTGCCTTCTTCTCTGAGATGTGAGCTAAGGAGGGCTTGGGATGGACTGCGACCCAGTACGAGGGGTCGCAATTGCTACCTCTGAAAATCCTCCAAAGTGACACCTTTTCATTTATAGTCTTAAAGAAATATGATGATGATTAAAACTATGATGAAAAACTGTTAAAGGAAGAAGCAAAATCATTAGAGGCAGAGAGAACGTTGCCAAAGGCAGCATTTAAAAAATACCTTGGCTCCTTTCTCCACCAGGGAGGCAGGGGTGCTTCTTAGGGAACCAGTCCAACCCTCCTATTTTAAAAGATTTTACTTATTGGTTTTTAAAGAAAGGGAGGGTAAAAGAGAGGAAAAGAAACATCAGTGTGTGGTTGTCTCTCACATGCCCCTACCTAGGGACCTGGCCCACAACCCAGGCATGTGCCCTGACTAGGAACTGAACCAGCAACCCTTTGGTTCACAAGCTGGTGCTCAATCCCCTGAGCCATACCAGACATGGCATCCACACCTTGCTCTCTGCTTTTAGGCCCTTCCCTTCATCCTGCAGGCAGAACCAGAGGGAAGGTGGAATGGCCCTCAGGGAGCCCATAGCCCTGGGCCTTCACTTAGAGAAGTCCCCACCAAACAAAGGTAAAAGCCTGCCTTAGTCAAAACCAAATCTCTCTGCACTGAGGGGAAATCTGAAAAAGGGAAAGACAGCCTGTTAACATTGCCTTCTTCCTTTTTCTCTGAGAGTTGAAATATTACCGCAGAATGACAGGGTCCTGGGCACACACTGATGTCGCAATGAACAAAGAGGCAAGTGACTACATTCACTTACCTGCTGACTACATTCTCTGCGCTGTACTTTACATCACTGACTACATTCTCTGCGCTGTACTTTACATCCCCGTCACGATTTTGTAACTGCCAATTTGTACTTCTTAATCCCTTCACCTTTTCCACTCACTCCCCTGACCCCTCGCCCATCTGGCAACCACCAGTCTGCACTCTGTGTCTATGAGTCTGTTTAGAGAAAAATTCTTAACTAAAGTGTCAGTTCAGTGTTAGATTAGGATGGGGATCTTCGTAGGTATGAGCTATGTTCCCACATGGCTGACTTACTACTTAGGTAGGATGAGAAAAGACAATCTAGAATATACATACAAGAGAAGTGTGGCGGAAACCATCTGTCTGTGAAATAGAGCTCGGATGGTCCAGGTAAGCTGCCCTCTTCCACATGGCCCCATGTTTCACTACATCAATCACAGAAATCCCATGCCCCTTGCCAGTGACTCGTGTAGGGAGGCCACTGGTCAATGAAACTGAAGGAACAATTAAACAGAAGCCTGAGTGGGACCTTTGGGAAATCTTTTCTTATTCTTTAAAATGATGAAGAAACTCTTCTTCTACTGAACATCACCATATCTAGGAGGACTGATGATGGCTGGACTGTGGCAGCCACTTTGTGACCATGAGAGTTGCCGGTTGATGACACAGATGAGCCCCTCACAGTGGCAGAACAGAGACATGGATGCCCACTGGGCCCTTGAGGATGTCCCTGTGTTGTGAAATTAAACAACTCCAGAGCAGCCCCACCACCGGATTTCTTATGAACCATTGTAATGCTTCCTTATTATTTAAGCCAATTGAGATATAATTTTCTGTTACTTGTAGCAAAAGACCTCCAGGAAACTATAAGATCATTTGTAATCTTTGACATAATAATTTGTTTTGGAAAAGATATATCAAAATAATGACCAAAAGATTAAAAATTTTCATCCCAAGCTGAAAAATGCAGAGACGTGTACATGAAAATCACATTATGAAGAAGAAAAGCAGAATATAAAAGGGTCAGTACATCATCCTAACCTTGTAAATATTCATACAGTTTCTACCAAAGATCATGAGAAAATTCAACTTCACAGTGATAGCTTATCAAATGTTCATTAGATTGTTTCTATAAATTATTACTCAAGTTGAAACAGTCACTTTAAACATTTATGGGAAAGGAGAAAGTATCAGACCCCAAACACAAACTTCTGCACAAAATAAATGGCAGAGAAATGACTGACGAGGAGGGGTGGTGTGTGCTTTAGGAAATGCTTCTCGAACGAGTCATTCTGCGACAGTGATTTGGAACTCTGTCCCTTGATGCAATTTCCCATGACAATAACCCAAATGTGGGAAAGGCCTTTTCAAAAAATGTCAAATGCGCAGACTTCAAAGGAGAGAAAGGAGAGGAGTGAGGAAAGAAGACGGAAGGAAAACAGTGCAGGAGACCATCAACATCTCTTACACAACAGTCTCCGAAAATAAGGCACAAGCACAGCCTGGGGCTTGCTTTAATTGGCACAAACACAAGGGAAATAGAAAATCTAAGTCAGGAAGGCTGCTGCACCGAGAAAGTGTCTGCATCTATCTGCTGAACATCGGAGAACAGGTTGGGCGGCGGAAAACCGGTCATGGGGGAAACCTACCAAATTTCCATCCGACAAAGGCTATAGGGTTCGTTGGTTTGTTTGTTTGTTTGTTTATAGGGGGAGTGAGAAAGAAAGGGAGAGAAACATCAATTGGTTGCCTCTTGTATGTGCCCTGACCAGGGACTGGACCCACGGCCCAGGCATGTGTCCTGACTGGGAGCTGAACTGGTGACCTTTTGCTTTGCAGGATGACACCCAACCGAGCCACACCAGTCAGGGATACAGGAATTTTTTTGTAGTAGGTGATGATAGCCATTTATTTTTGGAATTCCTCTTTCAAGTCACCAGTGAAGGTGAATTCTGTTATTCACGGTATCGACAGCTGAACTAAGACAGATCAGAAAATCAAGGCCAAGAAAATTACTGCAATATTAGGAAGTTACTTGTGAACTGCAGCAAAATAATTAAAAAAAAACTATTTAATTACCTTAATTAAATGCACTTTCCCCCTAAGCTTTCTGTCATTCAATTTCTCAAATGTTGATTCAAGCAACATAGGATATCAAGGCTTTATTAAATATGAGCTTTTTTTAAAAAATTTTGAACAACAGCTTAGGGTTGTTTTCAGACCTGGATGTGGTGAAGGGGTCAAATTTCTTTTGAATTTGATGGAAGTTTTGCCAGTTGCAACCAGTTCAATGAGGTAAAAAGGGATGCCAGGTTAATGGAAAGGTGTGCAGTGGAATAAAAGAAATTTCAGAGCGTTTTCAAAGATAATTAGGTGGGGAAAAGAGCCTGAACACAGTTTCCCTTGTTACAGATAGCAAGTATTTAGCGCAGGAATATTCTCCAGCTGTGCCTTGCTTTCTAAAAAGTTAATGCTCTAAATATCTAAAGTTGTAGAGCAAACATTCTTCATTCTAAAAGGAACTGCCTTCTACTGTCTTTAAAAGGTCAGTTTCCTGTGGAAATAGACATTCGGTTTGCAATAATTACACATAGAAGGAGATTTTCAGAAATACATTTGTTACTTAAAGATCCATGTAAGAGACCAGCGATATACTTCACTATACTAATTTGTTAGCCAACTCAGTAGTATTATTAAACTAGGGTTAAGGATCTCAGGGTCAATGGAAAGTTAGTTTTAAAAAATGGTCAAGACTGAAAAGAAGGGTAAAGTCATGTGCACATTCGGTGAAATTTTAGTATCCCATCAGAATTATTTCTTAAATGATTTTCACCCTTTGATATTGAAAAAGGGCATTTATGGTGACAATCACTTATATCTCAATACCTCTTTTCTGCATATAATTTTTTTTTTGATGCCACTGGTCACCTTGACTCACAGAGGTTTTCTGTTTGTTTTTTCTTCACCTAAGGACATTTTTTCATTGCTTTTAGAGAGAGAGGAAGGGATAGAGGGAGAGAGACAGAAAGAAACATCAACTTGAGATGGAAACATTGATCAGCGGCCCTCTCATACGTGCCCCAAATGGGAATCCAACCCACGGCACGAATATGTGCCCTGACTAGGAATCAAATCCGTGACCCTTCTTCAGCCTACAGATGCTCTAACCAACTGAGCCACGTAAGCCAGGGAGACTCATAGAGTTTTAAACGGAAGTATCTTGTGAATAATACATATCCCAAGAGCCCGGTCCCCAGTCCAGACTTGGAGTCTCCAGGCAACAAGGGGTGTCTCGCTGCCATAGGGCTCCGCCTGGTCCCTAAGTGCATTGTAGTGCACAGCTGAGCCCACAGGAAGATCAGAGCCCACAGCATACTGAAACACTAATTTGGGAAGGTGTGTGCACCCCTATGTTTATTGCGGCATCATTTACAATAGCCAAGATATGTAAGAACCTAAGTGCCCATCCATGGATAAATGAATGAAAAAGTTGTGGTACAGATGCACAATGGAATGCCACGCAGCCATAGAAAACACCGAAAGCTTGCCATTTGTGACAACCTGGATGGACCTTGAGGGGGATTATACTAAGTGAAATAAGTCAGAGAGAAAAACACAAATACCTTATGACCAACAAAGCAAAGCAAAACAAAGCTCATAGATACAGAGAAAAGATTGGTGGTTGCCAGAGGGAAGGGGGGTTGGTGGGGGTGGGGGATGAAATGGGGGCAGGGGGAGGGTGTCAAGAGGTACCAATTTCCAATTATAAAATAAATAAGGCATGGAGATGCACAGGAAAGTACTAGAGGTGTCATGCACAGCACAATGACTACAGTTACTATTGCTGTATGACATGTGGGAAAGTTGCTATAGACGGTAAGAGTCCTCATCATGATGAGAACTTTTTTCTTTTCTTTCTATTGTATCTACATCAGATGACAAAAGCTAACTAAGCCTATTGTGCTAAACATTTTATAATAAATGTATGTCAAACAACCATGCTATCCAAGTATACCTTAAATTTCTGCAGTATGTCAATTTTTTTCTCCATAAAACTGAAAAAAAGAACCCTTTTCTCACTCATTCCTGCTTGCTTAGAGGGATTAAGGGAGTTTTTTTTAAGCAGATGAGGCCATAGTCAGTGTCCATCTTCCATGTCATCCATAGTCCCCTCCCCAGGACTGAAGGAGCTGGAGGACTCTCAGTGGGTCAACAGCCATTTGGCTCTTTGTTGTAAAAAGCCAAACCCAACCAAACCAAAACAAAACAAAGAACTCCCTCCCTGATCTCCTCCCTTGTCCCAGTTAGACATCAGGGAGAAACTCGCTAAGTTATATTCATCTGTTAATGATTTCTTAACCTGCTCAGAGGCATTCCCCTGATCAGAGCTTCTTTATGAAAGTTTTGTGGCCAGTGGGGCCCCACGGACAGCTCAGACGTACACAGGAACCCACAGTAAGTGGCCAGACCACAACCTGAACTCAGGTTTTCTGGCTCCACTTCCCTATGCTCCCAGAACTTAATCTTTGCTTGTCTTTCAAAGCCACTTGTCTTTCAAAGTCAAAGTGCCTGGAACCCAGTCGATCAACAAGTACTTACTGAATGTTTACTGCTGTGTGCGGGATGCTGAGGGAAGATGCAAATAGATGCTATTAGTCACAACTGAACCTGCTTCTAGGCTGCTGACATGAATTTCAAGGGTTAAGAGAGCAGAGGAATGGAGGAAGGAAAGCAGGTTTGGATAGCAGGAGCTGGTTTAGGGTGATGGGAGCTGGGGCAGAGGCCTTAGGCAAGCTGCTTGGTGTTCCTGAGCCTTAGTCTGCAGAAGGAACATGCAGAACCATCCATAAATTACATAAGTCCCCTCACTTGATCCTCCAAATTGCCTTGAGAAAGAAGAACACACCTCACAAAAGAATTTGAGCTGTCTAGTATCGGAGGCGCTCTTAACCCAAGGGCTGACAAGGTTGATAATACCGTATTCCATATGGGGTTCAAGATGATTAGATGGCTTTGTGCAAGGACACCAGGAAAAGGTAAGCTCATGGTCCCATGTCTCATTCTCCTCTTCTCATCAGGGGAGCAGCCACTATTTGCAAAGTTCCTAGGACCTCAGAACCAACAGGAGTAACGGTGGACAGGCCTGCTGCAGGCATGGGCACAGGTAAGGGTCTAAACAGCGCAGAGCAGGCCTTGAC
The DNA here is from genome assembly GCA_004027475.1 of Anoura caudifer. NCBI lineage: Eukaryota > Metazoa > Chordata > Mammalia > Chiroptera > Phyllostomidae > Anoura > Anoura caudifer. Next base: position 930,253 of record PVKU01000012.1, on the reverse strand, counting down.
TCCAAGGACACAGGAGTCAAAAGCTGGGCTGATGAGTTTTGAGCACTTGTGGTACCACCTTTCCCCTCTTTTAGGAGGATCGCAAGAACACCTGTTTCTCTCCTGTGGCCTTCTAATGGCAGCTTGCTCCTGGGGGAGGCCTGGGGTTGTCCACACCTGCCTGAAATTGGGCAGGAGGCTTTAGTTCAGGTGAGGGATATATTCAGCACACAGCCTCTAATCAGCTTTAATAACAAACAAACAAACAAACAAAACCCCTCATTGTGACTGATTTTTCAATTGACTCTGAATTTAAAGACTTAAAAGGGACTTAAGGGGTGCTCTCAATTATTTTTCCCCAAACCCAACAATATACAGGAAACAGTCACAATAAATGTCACTCCCACTTCACTCCTTTTCTTTGCATTAAGACGCAGGCTGGTTCTCCAGAGTTCCACTAGTGGGGATAGTTCACTTACTGAAGCCCTATTGCGTCCAAGCCCTGTGCTAGGCATCAAAGAAACAAAGATAATAAAGACAGTGGCCAAAAAGAAAGTTCCTGGGAAGACAGGCACAGGGAAAGGCAAGCCAATATGGAAAGTACAAAGATGGCACAAGACAACTTCCAACCTGGTTTACTACATTTCTGCACATGTATGTGTTGGCGGGGCGGTCGGGGGGAGGGTTGCTATTGGCATTCCCGTTGGAAGAGAAATAGGTGACAAGTATCTCCCACTGCCACACGAAGTTCCTGAAGCCACACACACACACTGCACCTCAGATTCTTCCTCCACCCTCATGACTGGACTCTGAAAATAGGAGACCCAGAACAGAGAGGCATGTGGAGAAGACAGGAAGGGGAACAAAGAGCCAATGACATCTGCTTCCTGTCCTCGGTGCCAGCTACTCACCACTTGGTCAGAGAAATGGAGTGAAGTGTGTCTTCGGTGACACAGCCAAATGACTCGGGAGGACTTGCAATGATTGCTCCATTTATTTAAAACAAGCTCTCGGTGCCACAAATTAAGATAGACAAGAGTCTGGGGGAGAAAGTCCAAAAATCATAAGAGACAGCAGGACGGGATGGAAGAAGAATCTCTGCTCAAGGATCTGGAGTAAGCAGAGAGAGGCCACAGGGTGGGCCGATAATTCTCCATGAGGGCACCCTGCCAGGATGACGAAAGCCTTGGACTGTGACAGTCTGGGCTGGTACTGGAAGCAAGTCCTCATGCGTCCATGTAAGGAGGGTGGGGACAGTAACTAGCTAAGATGTAGATGCCCCTTCTCATGGAGCTTTACAAACAGCTCTGTGAGTGACTGGCTGACTGGGAACAGGACCAGATGCCACCTTAAGGTGTTCCACTTTACTACGATCATCGAGTACAGGCATGCTATTTAACCCACGGTAGATGCCCAACAGTTGGCTGGTGGGTGAATGCATGAGCCTGGCCAGAAGAACTCAGCTTTTCTCAAAGCGTTGGTGATAACCTTGCCTTGCCTGCCTCTGGACCCACAGAAATTCCTACCCAGTTTCACTGACGTCGATGGCATGCCTTAGCCTGCTTTCTAGACTGTGACCTCCAGGAAGGCCGGCGCCCTCCTTGCTTACCTGTCTCCATTTACTATAGCTGCTAACTCAGTGCCTGATCTTGGGAAGGTATGCATCCCCCCATCCTCTCACCTACGCACCTGTGGACTTCTGTTTTCCTGTCCTGAATCTCCGCTACTGTTTTCTGGAAAACATTCCTTCATTCATTCCAACTTCATGGTTTGAGAGGGATCTCACATCCTCTAAAAATCCTGTCCCACCTCATCCCAGATTGAACATGGGTGCACATTTGAAGCAGTCCCGGGCTCTGGTCTAGGGATGGACAACTACCAAGCTAGGCCACTCAGACCTCTTTCCAGAAGCCAGCAACCATGCCTCTTCGTCCCTATTTCAAAATGTGACTGCGAATGGAGATCTTGAGAGTCAATGGCAGCCAAGTGTCCAGCCATGTGGAGAGCACCTGCCTGAAAGGACAATGCTGACAGAAAGAGGCCGAGGCAGGGGAAGAAGAGCGGAGGACAGTGGCATTCAGAGCCTGGCTGCACCCTCTCCCTTCCTGCGACCAGGCTCTGTGAGTCAGTCCCAGGGCCCTTTAAACTGGCTTTTGCCACTTGCAACCCCAACAGTCTGGACTAATGCATGGAATGAGTTACTATTTGCTGTCATTAGATCCCTGGGGAGCCTCGAGAACCACAAGAAAACACGTGACTATCATGCTCCTCCTTCCTCACACCAACAATTGGCTGGCGTCTGCATCAATCCAGGAAGCACCTCAGACTTAGAACAGTCATCGTGGGACGTGGGGCTGCCTGGTTCTGCAGAAACACCCGCATGTGGGGAAGTCATTAGAGTCCACGTGTGCAGAAAGCAATACTAAGGGCCTGGGCAATCAAGAAGCTCAACGCAAATATCAGAGAAAAGAAAGGCACTGAAGTTTAAAAAAAAAAAAAGGAAAAAGATTGAAGGCTCAGCAGTCAGTTGATTCTGATCTGTGTAGCAAGAAAGATGCATTTTCTTTCCGTTACCACCTGTGCTGGTTTCCCCAGCCCAGCTTAGGGGAGCAGTGCTTACCCTTGTCGCCAAGAGCCAATGCAGTGCAGCAGTTCCCAATGTCTGGTTCCTGGACCAGCAACATCAGCATCCCCTGCCCCTGCACACCCCCCCCCCCCGCCCCAACCCCCAGCCAGATCTTGTTAGAAATGCAAATTCTCAGCTCTGCCCCAGATCTATGGAATCAGAATCTCTGAGGGTTGGGGGCAGAATTTTTTTTTAACAAGCTGTCCAGAGAATTCTGATGCATGACAAAGTGTGAGAACCACTGGCGCTGTGTTTTGGCTAAGTGTGCAGCTCTGGCGCCAGGTTGTTGGTCTTTGCACGGACCACAGTACAAACAGTGCCCACTGGAGATGTGCATTGCGGGTTCCCCGGGTCTGCACTGCTTAACCACTTACTATCTGTGCAGCCTACAGCAAGTTACTTAACCTTTTTGACCCTTGGACTCTTCATCTGCAAAACAGAAATAAAAATAGTAATAGCCACTCACAGTTGATTTGAGGATTTAATAAGATGACACACATAAATTACTCAGGTCATTACCCAGTGCATAGGGTCAGCACTCAACAAATGTTGGTTATTTGTATTATTTGCTGCTGCTCTGATTCCAGAGCAGGGCCTGGGCCCAGGGAAGCCAGAGACCTTTCCAGAGAGACCTGCTCTTCTAAGACACTCACTGCTGCAGGATATACTGATATTTTCTGCCTACCAAGCTTCTATGTATCCTTCAACATCCTACTCAAGGTCACCTCCTCTGGGATGGCTTCCCAGAGCTGAGTCATCCTTCCTTCTGCTTGGCATCTTCCATCAAAGACTACCTGGACATGAACCCTGGCTCTGCCTCTTCCTAGTATTTGATCTTGGGAAAGCATCTTCACCATTCTGTGCCTCAGTTTCCTCATTTGTAAAATGGCATAAAGAATTATATGGTCATGGTCTGCTATTTTAATTTTTTAAAAAATACCGCATTGAAATATTACTTGTCTTGATCACTGAGGCATGGGCATAGGACATGATTGCTTAATCTGCTTTCTCCTCCCCAGTTGACCCTGAAAACAGGCCCCTCAGGTTCCCTAGTGACAGGCATCTTTCCCTTGCTTCACCCCATGTCTCAAAGTCTGCAAGGAGACTCCAGAGCAGAGAGCACTTTCTGCAGGCTCCCTGCCTGTGGCCTAGGGCCCAGTCAGTCAGCTCAGAAGTAGCTCCTTACTAAACACCAAGAGAGAATTTTTAAAGGGAGGATGTATAAACTCAAAGCACATCAGTGTCCACTTGCAGTTTTCAGATAAAAATCAAAGGTAAGAAGAGTATTTTTATATATTTATATACATACCTGTATGTATATGCATATATATGTACACTTATACACATATATGGGTGTGTGTGTGTATTGGGTTGGCCAAAAAGTTCACTATATTTTTCTGTAAAATAAAAGACACACTTTTCATTTTCACCAATAACTTTATTGATTCGGATATTTTGAGTATGTCGCCTCTCTCCCGCTAATGGCTTCTAGTTTGTAGAGGCCAGGGGTGCTGCTAAACATCTTCCAATGCATAAGACAGCCCTGCAGCAGAGAATTATTTGGTCAAAATGTTAGAAATACCAAGAAATTTTGCAAACCATTTTTGTCATGTTTGATCAGTCACAGAAGCTTCCCCGTACATTGCACAATTTCTTTGTGTTTCAGTTCCATTTTTTTACCTTTCATTAAATAACAAAGCATAATACACTAAACATGTTGCATATTTTCTTCCATCTTCAATATTTAAATGGCTGCACAAAAATTCACCAACTCTGATAAGTTTTTTTTAAAAGCATGCTGATCTGACAGCTGTCACAATGCAATCTAACACAGTTGTTTCAAATGAAGTTAAAGATGACTAAGCTCTACTAGAGCCCTTGTATGAAAAAAAAAAAAAAACATGGGAATTTTTGGCCAACCCAATACACACAACGTACATTTGGCTTTGTGATATTTTCTGAAATTTTCAAGGTTGTGTGTGTCCACAGCCAAGTTGAAAAGAGAGTCAGTCACCTCTTTAGAAAAACATTTCCTTGGAGATGTGATGTGTGGCCAGAAGATTCTGTCGCGGGACAAGTGAGCTCACATTTCAGGTGCCTTCCTCATCTCACCAGAGACAGTCTGAGGTTGTGCTGGCTTTTTACTGGGGTTGTACCTCACTAGGAGGCAGCCTATTTCCGCAGCACACACGCCACTGTCTCTGTGCGAGGGGCAACTGCTTCCTAGGTAATCGGCCGCACCTGCAGGGACAGGCGTCATGCTGGCCCCCAGGCTCCGGTAGAGAGGCAGCTGTGGTAAGAAAAGATTGTTCTCATCACTGTAGTCCACTCTGAGAACCACCACTGGGGATTTCCTTCCTTCTCCTTTTCATGACCATGCCTTTAAAATGGAAACCCACTGGGGGAAGTGAGAGTGGTGTCTTCAGTGAGCGAGCAACGTGTCACTGAGCTGATTCAAAATCAGACCAAATCTGGATTTCCCTTTCTCTCTGAGGCTGATGTTGGAGTCTCTAGGTCTTTAAGGCATGCACGGTTCTGAGTGTGTTCTGGGTGGGACAAAGTTGTAGGGGAGGCCCAGGAAGGGTTTGGGAGCAGACACGATCTCAGGATCCTGCCCACAACCGCTGCCTCGGCAGGGCTGTTAACAACCGGCTGGGCGCCTGCCCATCTGCACTGAGCTCCTGTGAGTCCTTTTTGAGTTGTGGACAGGAAGCTGTCCTTGGCATTCACCCTGCCAGGCAGAGCCCTGACAAGAGCCATGTGCCACAGCCCCTCAGCTCTCAGCTTCTGAGCTGTCATCGGAGGTGTGCTCCGGCCACGGGCTCTCAGTGGCTGTGCCTTGCTGGCCCCTGTGGATGCTCTCCACTCATCCTCACATGCTTCCCATCTGCCTTTCTCCTCTGCTGGTCTCTGGCCTCCTTGAGGCAGGAACAGTGTCCCGCACATCAGCACATCACCGTGTTTCCAGTGCTAGCACAGGGCCAGGCACACAGTAGGCACTTAATCAATGTCTACTGAATGACAACATCTATATGAAAATGAATTTTAAAGAAGCTGCTGCCCAGGCCAAGGCTGGTTACACATCATTGGAACCAGCTTCATTCATATCAGGCAACTCTGTTAATTTGCTGGCTACATCCTGGGTAGCAAGTTAGCTAAACCAACCCTTAATTTTCCACTCTATAAAATGGGGATAAAAATACCCACCTCATAGTGTTATTATGAGACCAAAATTAGATATACAGACTGCATCTAATTTTAGCAGACTGCATTATTATTCCCAATTATTTTCTGCTTTCCCTATAAGAGCATTATATGTCCCCACTCATTGCCAGGAGACCTGGCAGTGCTGCTCTGTGGGAGGAGTCTACTTCCCACTCCACAGTTGCCCCTGGGCCACATGACCTGCCTTGGCCAATGGAATACAAGCTACACATGCCACATCTAAGCATGAACTTTAAAAGCCATGGATGGCTCTGCTAGTCCTTTTTCCCTCAGCCATGAGAATGGTACATGTCATCTAGAGGCTGCTCCTTCTCCCTGGATCCTGGAATGAAGGCAACTGGAATGAAGACACCTGGAGCAGCCACCTCTCATCCAATATAAAGCATGAGTGAGAAAGAAACCTTTGTTGGGGTTGTTACAGCATCAAAAACTAGAGGGAAAAGCTGACTGATACACAGTGTGTCACAGGGCCGGGGCTTGGCGAGCCTCTGCGGAATGAATGCACACATTGCGAGGCCTCTACCAGGTCAACTGTGCCCACTGCTTTTTGTTTGGGTGTGACATTCAATCCCTAGAATGAATTCAAGGTGGCATTTTGTGGCATAAAAGGGAAATGGATTTTTTTTGACCCATTCTATTAGGGCATAGCAGTGCCTGTAGCCTAGAAACCTCATCCAGAGTTTTCTCTGTGGATTATCACTCCCACTAATAGTAGTTTATACTGATTAAATCTTTTTGCTTCTGTTTATCAAGCCATTTAAAAAATATGTTTATTGATTTTAGAGAGAGAGGAAAGGGAGAAGGACAGAGAGAGAGAGAGAGAGAAACATCAATTAGTTGCCTCCCATTTTGCCTCAACTCTAGGTATGTGCCCTGACTAGGAATTGAACCCTCAGCCTTTTGGTGTATGGGATGATACTCCAACCAACTGAGCCACACCAGCCAGGGCTTATCAAGCTTGTTTAATCCTTATGTGTGTGCTGTAAGATACAGTGATATAGTAAGAGTACATGGTATCCAGGCAACAATGTTTGTGAACCTCCTTTCCCCACAACTCTGTGCCAGAATTTGCAAAGATTAGCATTTTTGTGGCATGTCCGGTAGGCTGTCAGTGGGCTCAGACGCCCCCTCAGCTTCCCCTTCACTATTCCCCTAGCACGAGAGGCACTAACATTACTCATATTGTGTGGATGATGAAACTGAGACTTTGAGAAGTGAAAAACATGCTGGAGGTCATCTGGCCAGGCAGCAGCAAAGCTGGGATCAGGGGCCAGACGTGCCCGACGTCAGATCGCTAGCCCTATGCCGGGATATCTGCTGTCTTTGCCCACAATCTGGTCCCTCCTGTCTCTGGTTCCAGACTGAGGACTGGCGCAGTCCTTCAGGTTGGGGCCACTGTTCCTCCTGCACCATCAGGTCGTCCAGAAAATGCCCACACTAAAGAAGTGGTAAGAGAAACGTGGTTTGGGGGCAGCTGACATGCGGCTTTCATTTCCTCTTCTGATCGACTCCCACGTTTGCCCGCAGTGGGGTCTGCTGACCTTATACTTGCACGTGAGGTCCTACCAACAACTTGGACTCTCTGAACATGTATGTATGTGCCAGGCCCCGCACTGAGCACTGAGCCCCTTGTCCTTAAGGAGCCCCACCTTTGTACAGGGACAGACACGCAGAGTTAACTAAATTACATGGCCTTCTAAAGAGGGAGGGTGGAAGGGAGAATGATTGGATGTGGAGGGCAGAACTCTGGCTGACTACCAGGGACAGCTTCAGGGAGTTGGTAGAATCGGTCATCTTTGAACAGGCGGGAGCTGAGAAAGGCCGCCTGGAGGAAGAGCAGGCTCAGGGTGCAGCAAACAGTCCCTGCTGGGGTGCTATACCACGTGCGTGTCACATGCCTAGAAACACGGCTGGAACCAGATTTGGGGTCTAAATGAACCCTTGTCTGAGACCTTGTTTATAAGTTGTAAAACTACATCTTAAGTCCAATCTTAAACACCCTGCCCAGGAAGGGCTCACACCTGAGGGGCGATTCAAGTCTTTCTTGCATGTGCGGGGGCTTGGAAAGTATGTTATAGACACAAGTGGGGGATCAGCCCAGGGGACAAATAGACCTTCCCTTATCATAGGGTGAAGGACAATATAAACACCGCTGTCAGAAGCTCAGCATGAGTTAGAAGATTGATTCATTCCCCGGACAGATATTCACTGAGCACCTGCTATGTGCCAGCCCTGGTTCTAGGCATTTGGAAAATATCAGAGAATAAAAATCCCTGCCCTCCTAAAGCTGCATGTTAAGGAAACATTAATAATGGCAGGTATTTATTGTCTGCCAGGCACGACTCTGTGTGAGTATCCACTTATTCATTCATCTAGTCTTTAAACAACCCTGTGAGATAGTACTGTTATCCCAATGTTCAGATGGTAAACTGAGGGGTCAGGGCACGAGGCGGCAGGGCTGGAGTGCATTGCCAGGCAGTGGGCTCTAGAGGCAGGCTCTAGAGGTGGGCTCCAGACCCGGCACTGCCCTGTCTCTCTGCCCCGGAAGCAGTTGTGAAGGAGGCTGAATTTTAGTTTCACGGTTCACAGGGGAATGACTGTCTCTGCTTCCGGCTTCTACGCTGACACCTTGAAGAGTCTGCCCCCCACAAAGCTCCACAAGTTTGGGGTGAGGAGAACCCATCCCCCATCCCAAGTGCTGTAAGGCAGGGCTCAAAGTGGGTGGCCTGGCAGCGGGGGGGGGGGGGGGGGGGGGGGGGGGGGTTGAGGGCCTCCACAGCTGATCACCTGTGACAAGGTGCCTGCAGACGGACAGACAACATTTAGAGACTTCTAGAGCACAGGTGGTGAACATAAGGCCTGTGGGCCGAATCTGGCCCTGCACTTTGTTCTATCTTGCCCAGCACTTGTTTCTACCTGGCAGCAGAGCTGAGGTCTCACTTAACTGTTAAGGGGT